>CABEEJ010001767.1:0-49670 GCA_901482245.1 Timema douglasi | reverse complement strand
ATATACATGTGTATAATAAAAAGGTAGTTAGACACGGCGAAACAAAATAAACATGAAAGTTATGTTTGGAACAATCAACATTTATGAAAATTCCAAAACCTGTGTAGTATGATGACAATAACAATTGACTGTTGAAATTAAAAATTAAACTAGTATACTAAGTATACAAAATAAAATTTAACTATACAAATTGAAAATATATATACAGTGGTACTGACTTTTGTTAAGCTATCAATAATCAAAACTTTAGGCCTATATTTAGCAATAATCAAGCATATTAAATAGGTATGAACATGTTCCATTCTAAACTTTAACGGCACAAAATTTGCAATATAAATGTGTGTAAAGAATATTTTATTTGAACAAGATAGAAAAAAACATTAATTTGGTACAATATTGGAATACAATTTTATCTGTTTCGTACAACAATATAATTACTAGGCTATATTGTGTTTGATATATAGCTCTGATACAAACTATTTTGAAATATTTGCCACGGTTCACTAGTGTAATGATGACATAAAAAAGGGGTGTTAGTGTTATTGGTTGACACACAGCTTGATTAAAATGTTTTAATTACTAACACAAAACTTTAAAATAAAATTAAACTACATATCCATTTCAACTAAAATGTTGACTAACTTAAAGGATATTTCATTACTGCATGATTATAGCTTTGGTGTAAATGGTTTTAATTAAAATAAAGAAGAAATCATAGATGAAAGATAAAGTTAAAAGCCATATGGTCAGCAAATTAGGGAGAAGAAGCTTGAATGAGGATTTTTATGGGTTGTACATATATGTAAAACTTTACTGTCATTTTACTTAGCTCTGGTATTTGAATTTAATTTATCTCCTAAGTAGACCGAAAACACTTATATTGCTAAACTGTTCTTATTGTGTCATGAAGTGCCGATACTTAAAATAAATATTAAAGCTAAAGGCAATCATATAATATTTTCAATTGAGTTAAGAGATTATGCCACACATGTGAATGTGTAGTGAACCACCTAGAACAGGAAAATACTTTCTGAACACACATACCTGATAGCGTTGTCCGCAGCACCGGCCACAGCAAGAATGCAGTAGTCCTGGATGACTCGCTGCAGAATGTGCTGGGCTCGCCATAGGTGAAGGGGAGCCAGGTCTCTTAGGCTGACCATTGTATGGCACCTCCATCTCTACAAACTCACGGTCCTGAAAAGTAAAAGACATACAACGCTTCTTTTAAAGCATGATATATACTTTGTAGATAGTGTTAAACCTCCTTTCATTATGGATGTACAGTTTGTTTAAAAAAAAGGGTTCATACATTTAGAATATTGTATTAATCATTGAATTAAAAAACTATAAGTGTTAACATAGGTCCACAAACAAACTCAAACAGAGATACAGACAATTTTGTCTATTGATAATAAAAAAAATTAAGATCAAAAATGAAAAGTTATTTGGGTTTATATGGCACAAATTTATTATAGTATCACTAAAAATTGTGTTCTACATGTTGTCCTTCCATTTACTAACAAAATATTTTAATCAAACTGTTGTGTGCTCTTTGAAGAATCCCTATCTTAATTTGACTCGTCTGACAACTGTCTTTAACCCACTGTTGTGTCTGCTAAATAATTTATTGTAGACGAACACACTAAACTCTTTAAGTATCACCATACAAAAACGCGCAAAGGATTAAAGTCAGGGGACCAGGAGGGCATGTGACTGGACCTCCTCAACCTATCCTGCATCTCTGTAAGTGTTGATTTACAAAGACTTTTTTACCTATTTTAATGAGTACTACAAGATCTTAAAGTTCTGAACCATTTTTTAACAAAGTGTATAGCAAGTATTCTATATAGCATCCCCCAATCAAATTCAAAATAGAATTGTTATCATAATCTGTAGATCCATATCAATGTAAAATACTTATTTAGCTTGAGCCACACCCAATGTAATGGGCTTGTGCTTTCCTGTTGGTTTGAATTTTGGTAAAAACTGGAATTCACTAATAAGGAATGTGCTTGTACAAAATATGACCCCCAAAAAGGTTTTTGACACCTAGCATGCCTGCACATTCTTGAAAAATTGAATTTGTATGCAAACAAATTTGTATTCAAACAGCATCACTATATCCTTAAACAGAACATTTTAATATAAATACACTTCGGTCACTTGGTGACATACCAAACCCTTAACACAATTTTTTACTTTTGTTTTAAAAATTACAGCTGAAATATTATTAGGTTATTCTCTCCCAACATAATATTTGATCAATGTATCACTTACTTAATATAAACTAATCATGGGCCATAAGTATTATTTTACACTAGGACTGTTCTCTTTTTACAAAAAGGTATTTGTTTTAAGTATAATTGTTCCCGTTCCAAAATGAACCAATAAGAAACATTATGAGGCAATGGTATCTGGTAGTAGCCTGAAATTATACATGGGTCTAGTGAAAATAATAGTCAATACTAGGCTTTATGTTGTTTAAGGTGGCATTCTCACAATAGGGATGAAGGAGAATGACTAGAGCCATGAGGAAGGAAACTTTTTTTTTCACTATTTTTCCCCTTTTTTTTCTCCCCAAACTAACGTTGGTTTTAATTATTTTAGGTATTTAATGTGCACTTTCTGAACTGTCTGATTATATCAGCACTACCCGCCTCGGTGGCGTAGTTGGCTAACGCGCTAGTCGTGTTGAGCTCGACTGCTGAGGACGGGGAGATCGAGGTTCAAATCTCGGTCGGGTGAACTGAGGGTGGTTTTTCCTAAATGGTTTTCCACTCTCCCTCCACGCAAATGCGAGTTCACTTCCTCTAATTCAACCTTCCCAATTCCTAATCCATTAGAGTAATTAGTACTTAAAGCGTATAACCCGAACGGGTAGTAAGACACGGTGCTAAATATTATTATTATTATTATTATATCAGCACACAAGAATTTCTATGAGCGAGAGCAAAAGGGCTTACCACTTTTGCTGGGGATGGTATTTTCACGTACTTTCCAGGGTTCTTTTACACGCCACAATCGACATGGGACTGACGGCTTTACTTCCCCTTCGAAGAAAGTTGTGCTACAGATTTTTTTCGCTCAAGGAAAATCTGTCGAACCCATGAACATAGGATCCTGAGGCGAGAACTTTACCCCAAGACCACTGAAGCTGACGCTAACAACTGGGTTATTCCATGTCAATTCATCCAATATTCAGAGGAAATGTAACCCACTATTTTAGATTTTTATAAAATTTGGTACATAGTATCTTAGAATGGTTTTGTGATCATATTTTAAATATTAATACAAACTAACTAACAGTTTTCAAGTTATGGTGGCGTATATGTAACTTAAATACAACTGAAAATATTCCGCAGCAACTGTGTGCAAAGTTGACAGCGTGACATAAAATATTTTATATCTCTAGAACTAAAAAAAGATAGATTAATGATTTGTTTTTTAATCTTTTCTTAAAGATATAGTGTTTGGAATTATAAAGTGCATTTGTATTAAGATATGATTTTAAAATACAATTAAAATAAGAATTCATCGGAAATTTCCAGTAAAAACATGAGAAGTTTAATTACTGATATCAAAGAAAGCAAAGTTGAAAGAAACCCCACAATTTTTTTTTTCACAGCATTCTTAGATAGGTACCCATCTTTAAATAAACAAAAACTCTTTTTGGCTTTCTTTTGCTTTCTGTACTAAAAATAGGTAAATCAGTGACATAATAAAAATTTACCCAAATACTTTAATCATCATTATGTTAGACTCCCTACTACAAATCAATATGTTTATCTTTCTTTTGCTTACTGAAGGGGGTTTGGTAAGCTATTAAGGGACGCTTTCATTCCTGAATGCATAAACAAAGCAGAACATGAATCACCAATAACATCAGTCAACATGTTGCACCACAAACCTTCCTGACTTCAGTCACCTCTGGTCTTCTAATGAAGATATGCATTCTCTTGAGCTAAGCTTACTGTGATACCACTTTAAAGTTAATTAGCTTTTTAAAAGTATTACCTTTAACATGGAACAAGAATTTGAACAGCGCAGTATTGTTGTTGAAATATAGGTAAATTTATATTACAGCGAATAAAAATGTAGTGACATCTGTGGTGCACAGGTGTGTGCGCAATGGAAGTGATAATGTTGTGTGTGGGTTGGACTGATAAGAGAAGAATAATATGATTGTTGCCACACACTTATGCTTTCGTTTTCTCTTGTAAGAGTATAGTTTCTTGTTCGTAATATGTATTGTAATAAACTCTTTAGCAGTTGTGTATAGGTTAAGTTGGTCAATCTGGACCTAACTGACTAGAGTAGTCATAGCAGAAAGTGATGGAGAACATGTTCCGTTCTAAGACTTTATCTTTGTGCTTTGGGGGATTGATACGTGTGCGAGTCATGTGGTTCATGTACAATACTAAATATGTGTATGTGTAAGGACACGACAGTTTGGCGACGAGGATGGGATTGGTACGTAACCCATGATATAGGCCAAGCCACCGAAGTGCTCATAATGGCAGCGTTTTTATCAAGTTTCGCGGAATTCGATACTACCCAACCACACACGTGGATGAACTACGCAAAGAGGTTGGAACACTTTTTCATTGCTAATGATATAGTCGACGATAACAAGAAACGATCTATATTGTTTTGTGTGATCGGGGATAAAACATTTGATCGTTTAGCTGCATTAGTTGTGCCAGAGGATCCCGATTCTAAATCATTTGGTGATTTAGTTAGTGTTTTAAACGACCATTTTGCGCCAAAGCACAATGAAATTGTACAAACTTTCAATTTCAGCAAAAGGGATCAGCGACCCGACGAGTCCATTGTGGAATATGTTGCTGTTTTGAGAGAGATGGCCAACCGTTGTAACTTTGGAACATTTACAAATCGGATGCTGCGGGATCGTTTAGTGCAGGGGAACGTGGATGAGACAGTGCAGCGCGAAATGCTTTCTAAAAATGAAATTAAGTTAGATGAGGCTATTTCCATGGCAGTAAGTAGTGAAGCAGCGGCACAATATCAACGTGTGATGCGCTCAACTTCTGCAACACCGGTAGGGTACCAAGACCAAGAAGCAGGCCCAATGGAAGTACATAGACTATCTAGAAACCACCAATCTCAACAAAGAGGTGCCAATAATCAACAGAGATTTTCTCCAAGTCAACAAAGGGATCAACGGTGTTATTGTTGTGACAAAGAGCATCTAACCTCTGAATGTCCATGGGCAAATGTGATATGTCGTTTTTGTAAGAAGTTGGGTCACATAGAAAGGGCATGTAGGTCGAAGAGACAAAATGATGTCAAATGAAGAGTACAACACCCACAAACAAACCATTTAGCACCCATGGAACCTGCAAGATCAGAATTAGATATGGCATATCAGCTGTTTTCTATGGGATCTGAAACTAGAGACAACCCACCCTTCCACATAAATGTGATGTTAAATGGAACCAAACATCACATGGAGATCAATTCAGGAGCAGCCCTGACAGTTATCAGCCCAGTAACCTATGAAAAAATATGGACCTCTAAACCAAAACTTATGAGTTCCGATATTCAGCTTTGCACCTGGGGAACAAAACAGCCTCTTTGTATCCTGGGTAGGTGTAATGTGGAGGCCACATACAATGGCCGGTCTGCTACTCTGCCTGTAACAGTAGTGGAAGGAAATGGGCCAAGCCTCCTCGGGAGAAATTGGTTCAACGAGTTGGGAATTAAAGTGCAAGGAATTCACCATATCACGGATAGTAAGTTTATGGAGACAATACAGAAATTCTCAGCTTTTGAAGATCACAAACTAGGAGAATATGTTGGACCACCAGTTTCATTAAAAATGGACCCCTCCGTGCAACCTCAATATCTACGGAGCCGTCCAATACCACTGGCACTGGCAGACGATGTCAATCGAGAGATTACAAGGTTAGTTGAGGAAGGGATATACAAACCAGTATCATTTTCAAAGTGGGCTACACCCCTAGTGATTATGCCAAAGCGAGATGGATCTCTGCGGTTGTGCGGGGACTACCGGAGCACAGTTAATAAAGCGCTATGTCCTGACAAATGCCCTTTACCAACTGCAACTGAATCTTTTGCATGCCTAACAGGTGGAACCATATTTTCTAAGCTTGACCTTGCACATGCTTATGCCCAAGTTAAAGTGGATGAAGAATTTTCTAATATATTGACGGTTAATACACTAAAAGGCTTGATGCAGGTCACAAGAATGCCTTTTGGAATTAGTGCAGCACCGGGGATATTTCAGAGGCTGATTGAAGGTATATTAGCAGGTATACCAGGTACAGCAGTAATCCTGGATGACATAATTATATCGGGCAACGATATGGAACAACATAATTCCAGAATACAGGAAGTACTCCAAAGTTTGAGTGATGAAGGGTTGCGGTTAAGGAAGGACAAGTGCAGGTTTGGAGTTCCAGCAGTGTCATTTTTAGGGTTTCAGGTAGACGCCCAAGGCATTCACCCCCTACAAGACATGGTTGAAGCCATACACAAAGCTCCAGCACCTAAGAATAAAACAGAACTTCAGGCTTTCTTAGGACTTCTCAATTTTTATGAGAGATTCCTGATGGACAAAGCTACCGTTTTGGAGCCCCTACATCGTCTTATAGATAAAGAAGAACCATGGCAGTGGACTCAAAACCACAAGAGTGCATTCAATAAGGCAAAAGCCATACTAACATCAGACTTAGTTCTGACACATTATGATAGAAGTAGATCTTTGATACTATCTTGTGATGCATCTCCTTACGGGGTTGGAGCAGTCCTCTCCCATATTATGGACAATGGAATGGAAGCTCTGGTAGCGTTTGGATCGAGAACACTGTCACGAGCTGAGCGTAACTATGCTCAAATCGATAAGGAAGCTTTGGCGGTTATATTTGGGATCAACAAGTTCCAGGAGTTTCTCTTGGGTCGATTTTTCACAATAGCCACAGATCACAAGCCACTTCTAGGATTATTTCATCCTACCCACCAGACACCAAGTGTGATGACACCTAAGATGTTACGGTGGAGCTTAATACTAGGGGGTTATGCTTATAACATTATTTATAGACCAGCGAAACACCATGGAAATGCAGATGGGCATAGCAGATTTCCATTGAACACTTCAGAAACTGTAAATATAGAACCCAGGGGCATCTTTATGCTAGATATGGAAGACCCACCTATCTCAGTGATTGAAATTTCCAGGGAAACAATAAAGGATCCGGTGCTGTGTAAGGTTAAAGAGTGGGTTTTAAAGGGTTGGCCCGAAGAAGAGGTGGGGGAGGACTTCAAGCCCTACAGCGCACGACGCTCGGAAATATCTTTGTCACAAGATTGCTTACTCTGGGGTAGTAGAGTGATATTGCCAAATAAACACCGCAAAAGGTTTCTCCTCGTGCTTCATGCTACACATCAAGGTGTGGTGCAAACAAAAGCAGTAGCTCGCACCTATACATGGTGGTCTAAGATGGACGCAACCATAGAGGAATTAGTGGGAACTTGCCAAGCCTGTCAAGAAAGCCGGAACAATCAACCACAGGCCCCAGTACAGTCATGGATAGCACCAACAAGCCCGTGGATTCGTCTACACATTGACATGGCAGGGCCGATACAAGGACAAATTTTTTTAATACTTGTGGATGCGCATTCTAAATGGCCTGAGGTCAGACAGATGAAGTCTACAACATAAATGTGCATAATAATGGAACTAAAACATTTTTGCTAAACATGTGCTTCCATCAGTCCTAGTAAGTGACAATGGCCGTAATTTTGTGTCTGAAGAGTTTGAACCGTTTCTTAGTCTCAGTGGAATTAAGCATTTAACAACAGCACCATATCACCCTGGAAGCAATGGGCAAGCAGAACGTATGGTTCAAACAGTTAGGAAACAGTTGGGAAGAATGACAGGCGACTGGCATACTAGGCTCGCAATAATCCTCCTCATGCTTTGGACAACCCCCACTGGAACTACAGGCCAAAGTGCAGCCCAGCTTCTGATGCATCGGCAACTCCGAACACGCTTGGATGTTCTACATCCAGATAGACAAACAACAGGCAATGCGGCACTCCCTCAAGATATGGAGAATATGCGAATCTTCACTGGAGGAGCAGCAGTCTGGGCAAGGCAGTATGGAGTAAAGAGGCCTAAATGGATGCCAGCAGTGGTCACTGACGTGTTAGGGAGGAGTATGTACCATGTCAGTTTTAAGGGATGAATATGTACCGTGTCAGTTTTAAGGGAGGAATATGTACCGTGTCAGTTTTAAGGAAGGACTTGGACAAACAAGACACATAGACCAACTTCGAAAACGCTATGAAAGAACACCTCAACCAGAGGATGCCTTGGAGAGACCATCTTCACAAATTAAATCGGCAAGATACCCAGTTAAAGACCTTGTGACACATCAGAGAGCAAGACCACTTCAACAAACACTACCAGCACCTCTGGCAAGAGGAGACCACGGGCAGCTACCAGTAGAAAACCCCCAACCACAGGAACAGCAACCAACAGCACGGATGGACAACACAGATCAACAACCAGCAACACCAGAATCATGGCCTCTCCCAGGGCCACTAAGACAGTTGCGTACTCCTGTGTACTTGAGAGATTATGTGTAGATATCTAGAAGGGGAGGAATGTAATATACTCTATAGCAGGGATGTGTATAGGTTAAGTTGGTCAATCTGGACTTAACTGACTAGAGTAGTCAAAGCAGAAAGTGATGGACAACATTTTCCATTCTATGACTTTATCTTTGTGCTTTTTGTGTTAACACGTGCGCGAGTTATGTGGTTCGTGTACAAGGCTGTGTATGTGTAAGGACACAACATGTATTAATGTTTATTTCTGATTATTAATAAACATATCAAACTACTAATTAGTTCGAAAGCCTCAAGAGGGTGGATGAAATGAGAATTACTGTTTTTGACGGCAAGGACTACGAGTGTTGGAAAAAGAGAATCACAATGATTTTGAAATTAAAGAAATGTGAAGAGGCAGCGACGAGAGAAAGAGTTACGACAGATGAAGAGGACGAGTGGAGTGAAAAGGATTTGAAGGTAGTAATTAATGTGATTTACAGTGGTATTTCGAATGATCAGTTACAGTTTATAAAAGACAAAGAGACGGCGTATGGAATTATGAAAAAGTTCGATGAAATGTACTTAAAGGAATCTACTGCATCGCAAATTTGTATATGAAATAGATTAGATAAATTGAGGTTAAAAGACTTTGAAGATTCAAGTGCCTTTTTACTGAGTTTGAAAAGTTAGTGAACGAACTTGAAAGTGCAGGTGCTAATGTAAGAGAAAAAGAAAAACTGAGTTATATGATAAAAATGCTTCCAAATTCGTTAAGCTATGTTGGTGATCTAATTGATATACTAAAAGAAAGTGATCAAACTGTTGAGTATGTAAAAAGTAAAATAAAAATAGTTGAATTAAAAGAAAAAGAGGAAGGAAGCAAAAACAGTTCAAGTGCATTTAAGGCTGAAAGAAAAAAAAAAGAAAAAAAACTTGTTATAAGTGTGGCAAGTATGAACATTTTAAGGCTCAGTGTACGAGCATGAGACCAAGCGAAGATTTGTGGAAGCCCAGAGGCAGCGCTCAGCAGCAAGGAGGCGGACGCCAACAACAATAGCATTGGCAACATCATGGCGGCGGTGGCGTAAGAGGAGCTGGTCGAGGCTCAAGTCAGCATCGTCGATCTGGCTGTTGGCAACCAAGGCTGAACCAAGGCAAAATCAACAAGGACAGCAAACTGAAGACGGTAATATGAGCAGTTTTAATACGAATATTGAGGTAAGACCCGGATTGGAAAAATCGTACGTTGAAGTTAATAGTTGTGTCGGTAAAGTAGAATGGTTACTTGATAATGATTGCTTTGATCATGTCATAAATAATGATGAATATTTTTATGAATTTGTAGAACTCAAAGTACCAGTAAATGATAAAGTCGGAGATGGTCATTTTTTAAAGGCAACTAAAATAGGTAATGTTTGGCACAAATTCAATGTTCATGGTCAAATGGTAGAAAATAAAATGTTAAATGTATTTTATGTGAAAGAAATTGGTAGAAATTTAATTAGTTATGGGAAAGTTACAAATAAAATAAAATTGTATCAGTAGGAAATATTTAAAAAATATACAAACCAAATGGAAATTTAATTGCTTTGGCGTGTAAGAAAAATGATTTGTATCATATTAACTTTTATAGATGAGTACAGTAAAGTAGCTAAAATTTATTGTATCAAATCAAAAAGTGAAGTATACAATTGTTTTATTGACTATGTAAATATAATTAAAAGTAAGACTGAAAAAAAAGGTAAAAAGACTGAGATGTGACAATGGCAGGGAGTATATGAATAAGGATATAATTTATATAGTTTTGCTAGAGAAAAAGAAATATCTATTGAATCTTGTCCACCATATGTTCATGAATTAAATGGTACAGCAGAAAAGTATAACAGAGGTATTAGGAATATTTCTTGGTGTTTATTAGTAGAGGCCAAAGTACATAATAGGTTCTGGCCTGAAGTAGTCAAAACAGCTGATTATTTGAAAAATAGGATAATTATTAATACTGTAGAGAAAAATAAAACACCTTATGAAATACTGTTTGGTGAGAAACCTAATATAGAACATTTAAGAATGTATGGTAAAGTATTTGTAAGAGTGCCTGAACAAAATAGAAATTCAAAATGGGACAGAAAAGCAGATCTAGGTATTTTGTTAGGTTATGAAACTGTTGGGTATAGAGTTTTACTAAGTGACAATATAGTCGTAGCAAGACATGTAAATATAATTGAAGATGGTAAAAATTATATAAGTTTTAGAGAAGAGTCAAGAGAGGCTTATAATATAGGTTTAAATGAAGGTATAAAATAAAATGATAGTGATAAAAGTGAACATGAAATAACAAATAGAAATATAAATGATCAAAATGCAAATTTAGGGTTGAAAAGATCATCCAGAGAAAGACGATAACCTGCTAGACTTCATGATGATAATTTTGTGTATAATAATATTGTTTATGTAAACTATGTAAATGCGGAAAATCCTGTTTCATATTATGATGCAATGAATAGTTATGATTCTAAAAACTGGAAAAATACAATGGCTAAGGAAATTAATTGCTTAAATAAAAATAAGACATGGATGTCTGTTATTAAACCAGAAGATAAGAAAATACTAGATTTAAAATTGGTTTATACAAAAAAGGCTAATAATGTTTATAAAGCTAGGTTAGTAGTTAGAGGATACCAGTAGAATGATTTAATTGGTGATATATACTTTTCAGTAGCAAGAATGCAAACGTTAAAAAATTTATTGTTATATTGTTGTATAATTTAATTATTGAGCAAATGGATGTAGAAACAGCGTTTTTGAATGGAAAAGTTAAATCAGAAGTTTATGTAAAACAACCACGAGGTTATGAGGATGGTACAGATAAAGTACTAACATTGGATAAAGCATTGTACGGATTGAGAGAAAGCCCAAGAGCTTGGTATGAGTATTCCGATACTTATTTGAAAATTTTAGGTTTTATAAGAATCGAGATTGATTGTTGCTTATATATGTTAAACGATAAGAACAATCATAACATCTATTTAATTTTGTTTGTAGATGATTTGCTCATTTGTCACAAAGATAAAACCAAGTTAGATTTCGTTAAAAATTTATTTTTTAAAGGATTTCAGATGAAATATTTGGGTAAAATAAAAACTTATTTAGGTATTAATATAAATTATGCATGCAATAAAGGAAAAATGAATTTGTATCAAAGAGATTATATTTTATCTTTAGCAAGAAAATATGGTATTGAAAACTCGAAATTGTATGCTACTCCGATGGAACAAAATTTAAAATTAGAAACCAAACAATCAGCATGTGATGAAATGAAGTATAGAAATATAATTGGAGCTCTTTTATATACTAGTTCAGGAACAAGACCTGATATAAGTTTCAGCATAAGTTATGTAAGTAGATTTCAGAATTGTTATGATAATACTCATTTTAAATATGCTATGAGGGTATTAAAGTATTTAGTTTTGACCAAAGATTTAAAGATAACCTTTAATATAAATGTTAATGCAGAGATCTTAAACTGTTACATAGATACTGATTGGGCAGGTAATATTATTGACAGAAAATTGACGACTGGATATGTTATTAAAATGTATGGAAAAGTGATTTTTTGGAAATCTAAGAAACAGAGTAGTGTAAAAAAATCATCCACATCAACTGAGTATGTTGCATTGTCTGAGTGTGTTAGTGAATTAAAAGTCGTGAAAGATATTTTGCTAGATTTTAATATTGAAATTTGTAAGCCGATAAAAATGTATGAAGATAATTCTGGTACGATAAATATAGCTAAGTATGGAAATTTAACAAAAAATTTGAAGTATTTATAGACACATTATAATTTTGTAAACGAGAGTTATGTTAAAGCAGAAATTGATATTATTAAAATATATTCTGATGAAAATGTGGCTTATTTTTACTAAGCCATTAGGTCGAAATAAGTTTGAAAAATTCAGATATGTAATGAATGTGATATAAATTGATTTATGATTAAGGTTGGACTGTAATATAAATTTAAGAAGGCGTGTTGAAGTATAGGTAAATTTATATTACAGTGAATAAAAATGTAGTGACATCTGTGGTGTGCAGGTGTGTGTGCAATTGAAGTGATAATGTTGTGTGTGCATTGGACTGAGAAGAGACATTAGTAACATGATTGTTGCCATGAACATATGCTTTCGTTTTCTCTTGTACGGGTATAGTTTCTTTTTCGTAATATGTATTAATGCTTATTTCTGATTATTAATAAACATATCAAACTGCTAATTAGTTATTCTCAATTGGTCTACAACCTCTGAACATAAACTTTTCTTGTTATAATTCAACAGTGGTACTATTTAACAGTTCAGTGTGTTATAATGCAAACTATGTTAAGAAAAAGGTAGTTATGAATTTAGTGGAATAATCTAGTGTAGGCAAAGAATTAATATCTTGGCGACAAAAGATATCAAAAGAAAACTTAAAATCACTTTGTTTTCACCCTCAGTGTTATTACTTTTCTAAATATGAATGCCAGTAGTTTTCTTACTGCAACCCATTTAAGTAACATGATAATAAGTTAATAAAAGGATATTTATGTAATGTTAGACTTTAAATTGCAAATCAATTATAAATAAGCAAATTAATGTCTGTCCAGATAAAAACTATGTCTTCAATGTAGAAAAAAAGTCAGAGAGATGTTACAAGAGCCTGAAGACCATATTATTGAAGATATCATTTCAGGTGATGAATGTGCAGAAGTTGGGACATCTTTAATGATCGAAGGAACTTCTCAAAAGGTAAACAATAGTGTAACTGATTTAGGACTATAACCAATAAAACTACATAGTTTACAATCTAGTAATAGACCACCTTATGCAAAAATAAACACTGTTAAGGTAAAATCAGCTCTGAAAAGTAAATTATCTTGTGTAATAAAAAGTATATTGGAAGATTCTGATATCAGTGACGATGAACAAGATGTAATTAATTGATTTAGAACAAAAAGCAAAAGATTTGGACATACTTGTAGATCTCATTAAAATAAAACCTGTAAACCAGGTCAGAAAAAGATCTAAATGTCTACCATGGCTACACCATCTTCTAGAAAAAGAATTTCACAAGAATTTGGAGTATATGTTTACATTGTGTGTCAGTCTAAGAAGCCACTAACTGGAAAAGGAATTGTATCCCCACCTGAACCATGGCATGGAAAAGTGTTTTCACTTGATACTGAAAATTTGGTCAAAGAACTTTATCAAGATGAACACTCCAGACAAATGCCAGGAATGAAAGACAGAGTTAGTATTAAGATAAATATTCATGTTCAGAAAAGTCTAGTTTAGAACAATTTGAAGGAGTTTTACAGGGAATTTAAGTTAAACTAGCCTAGTATATATGTAGGTTTTTCAAAATTTCCTGCGGCCTAGATTATGTGTTCCTGCAGGGTCTTCTGGAACCCATTCTGTGTGTATATGTACGATACAATAAAAAGTTCAACTTCTACTTGATGCAGTAATGTTAGACTTAAGTGATGTTCTGGTGTGCATTATAAAGACAACAGTGTTGTGAAAACTGTTCACCAAAAAATCATATTACAGAATATGGTAAAAGTAAAGTTTGAAGGATATGACCCGGTTAATGAAATTGATTATATTATCAATGGCTATCAGTTGATAGAACAGATATTCCAAAGATGACTTGTACTTCAGAAGAATTTGTTGTTTGATTAGTGGATAAAACTGAAAAGCTTACTCCCCATTCTTATGTAACAAAGGCATAATCAGAGTTATTGAAAGAACTTGAGAAATCAATAACTTTAGAAATTGCTATTAGCCTGATGGACAGTGAAAATTAATCCTTTGTGATACAAGAAAAAGTACAAGGATATCATTGGACCTATGGTATTTGCACAGCTCATCCTGTCATCATTTATCATAAAACCGACACAGATTCCATAACAGCAACCAGTCATTGTTCATATCTGATGATATCAATCATGATGTTGCAATCAATGCAATGGTCTATAGTATTCAACAATAAATTATGTTAATCACAAAAACTAATCCTCATAGTGTAAAGAAGTAAATTACTTTACTGATGGTTGTGCTAGTCAGTACAAAAACTACAAAAACTTTATAAATCTGTGCCATTACAAAATTTATTTTGGCATTTCTGCTTCTTGGTCTTTCTTTGCAACGAGTCATGGAAAGTCATCTTGTTATGGTATCGGTGGTAATGTCACATGTATCATTGTTAGAGCTAGTCTACAGCCACCTCTAAAAGAGCAAATAATAACACCATTAGATGTATTTAAGTTTTGTTCTAATTAATTATTTCCAAAACTACAATGGGTGATATGATAGATAGGTGTGAACAAAGGTTTATGAAAGGAAAAACCATTCCTGGCACACAAAGTTTTTAAAATTCATTCCATTATCAACATTTAAAAATTGTATGAAAAGAACTAGTCTAGTTGAACATTTATCTCTAATTTTTGAATTTAGTGTAGGGTTAAAAACGCAGCAAAAATAGCATACACAATGTAATGTTGCTTGTGTCTATGATTTAAATTGGTACGTTGGAAAGGTATAAAACATTAACCTTAGAGAAGGAGATAGTTCAGTGCGATTTATGAACCCAATAAGGCCCAGCAAACTCATTTTACTGGTCATTGCCTGAAAATGAATGCAATATTCAATTTTGTCACATCTTGAATGTGCTAGAAGATCCATTGACAAGTTCGTCTAACACGTTGGTTTTTCAAAAACAACATATATAGAGGAAAGTATCCTATTATCGGATACGTGCATATTATCGGATACCCTGCTATTTAGTCGGATAAGTGGTGGAACCTACCTGGAAAGTTATTAACTACTTACTCAACATGCCTTCAGTCTTCTGTGTGAAAAACTTGACTAGAAACGTGTTTTGAGAGAAGTTAAATTTAAATTAAGATATTTCTGAAATCATATTGTTTTGGTAACCACTCTTTTGAGATAAATATGCCCATGTTTTATTTTTTTTAGATTAATGTATCTGATATGTAAGTTTAAGAGTGAAAAGCCTATTTTTGTAAGAATCCACCATTATTCGTATTTTTTTTGTAGATATTTCGATGGTCAGCCATTTTATTTTAGTGAGCATACTGCCCTAATATCAGATGTTAAGGGTTTCCTATTTTCAGATATCAAATTTTAAGAATCCTTTTTTTATTTATTCAATATATTTATTTGCGTGGAAGCTTATTTTGGTTAAAGGTGCTACTAACTTTATTTTATTTAATTTTTATCTTGCTAGAGTATTATTTTTTTTAAAGGAACTAAAATATTTATAAATAACTGTTTAAAATATATCATTATATTATAATTTAATTTTTTTGGTACCTTTTACCATGATAATACTTTACAAATGGCTCCATCATTTTCGAAATTGAAAAGAAGAAATTGGGATCCCAATAATATGGCAAAGGAAGTCAAAGCATTTTGAAAAAAGAAATGAGATTTTTAAAAGCATCCAAAGCTTTTCATGTCCCAAGATCTACTCTGGAAAGCTATGTTAGTCATAAAAGTAAATCTATAAATGGATCGCTGGAAACAAATTTATGGCGTAGTCCTACCTTGCCCAAGAATCTTGAAAATGAATTGGTTGACTATTGTTTGCGTATGGAAGAAAGATTCCTCAGTTTACGTTCTTAAGATATTCGCCGGCTCCAGTTTCAACTTTCTTTCTGAAATTATTTAGCTCATCCTTTCACTTAGGATAAGGGATGTGCTGGAAAAAAGTGGTTTAGAGGTTTTCTTAAACGTCACCCCCAAATTTCATTTAACAAACCACAACCAATTTCAGCTGCTCGTGTTAAGGCTTTTGACCCTGAAAATGTGTCGATTTTCAACGATATTTTAGATCCAGAACTTGAGAAGATAGGATATACACCAACCAATCTTTTTAATGTTAACAAAATGGGAATTGCAATCGTTCAACATAAGAAATAGAAAGTGATTGGCTTAGAGGGAAAGAGACAAATTGCAACTTTATTATCAAAAAAATAAAAACAGTTTAGTAAGAAAACTATATGTTTTATAGAAAAGGTTACCGTTAGGCAATTGTAGTTATAGTCAATAAGTATTCACTACCAGAATATCAAAGTGAAATTATCATTAGTTTATTAATTATTAATGATTAAAGCTGTTGTCGGTGACCTGGCAGCCTAGGGGTAAGGTGTCAGACTTCTGTGCTGGCGGCCGGGGTTCAATCCTCGGTTGCGGCAAAGATTTATCTGATTACCAAACCCTTCCTTCACCTCTGACAAGACATCTTGTGAATGTGGGGAATGCCAGGCCTCCACCATGGTTCGGATTCCACGTTAAACTGTAGGTCCTCCATTTCATCTCACCATCACCCTACCATTACACATTAGCGTAAGTGCGTATAACCCGAACGGGTAGTAAGACGCGGTGCTAAAAATAGTAATGATTAAAGCTGTTGGAATGTTATTCTTTTTCCACTCGATGCTTTGACAGCAGGTAAATAAGCAACTAATATCAGTTTTATAAAAAAAAACGTTTTAATAGTAAGTCAAAAATTAAAAATAATAAATATTTTTTAAGTTGATATATTAACAAATTTTAAATTGCAGCAGCTGCACACTATGACTGACAAAGTATTGGCAGTAGTAATATGGAGACCCACAGATGGTTTTATAAACTTTAATATTTGATAAAGAGCCACTACTTGATTATTTTGTATGGTGGTGGTCTTCTTCCTAAAGAGCATTTTCTTTACAATAAAAAAACGTAGGATTTATACAGTGTTGGAAACATATTATGTTATTATGATTTTACTTGCATTGTTTTTTTGTGTTGTTTTCAGTATTTCACATTTAACTAGTTTGGTCAAATTTTGAACATGTCTTTCTACCGCGTCACACGTGCAATGACAGTGAAAATGAATGGTCCAATGTTATTAATATCATTTTCCCAAGCTCACTGTTGAGTAGAAAAAGGTTAACATTCCAGGAATCTTATCCTTTTTCCACTCAACGAAACTTCAAGGCCGATTTTAAGCATGATACAGGACCAAAATATTCACTTTTTTTCATTCATTAGATAGCTTATAAAAAACCCTACGATATGGCTATCTCAGTTTAATTTACCATATTTATGGAATGTTATCCTTTTTCCATTCACTGATTCAAGTGGTTATTATGTACCTCCACTGTTAGTGTTACTGCGAAAAAATATGAAAAACGAATTATTGGATGGGGCTCCCCCAAGCACAGTTGTTGCATGTCATATTTCAGAATGGATGCAACGACACATCTTTACTCAATGGCTACAATATTTTGTATGTACCACAAACGGTTCCAAACACAACACATTTGTTTTAATTTTGGATGGACACTTTTCTCATACTCATAATATTGAAGTTATCAACATTGAATGAGACAATGGTGTCATTATAGCTATTCTTTCCCCCCTCCTCCCCCCCATTCAACCCATAAAATGAAACCATCGGATGTGTCGTTTATGAGCCCGTTTAAAACACATTATGCTTAAGAAATTGAGACTTGGCTAAAGAACCATCCATGGCGAGTTGTCACATCTTATCAAGGTGCTAGTCTCTTCGGAAAGGCGTATCCAAGAGCTGTCACAGCAGAAGCCATCATTAATGGCTTTAGAAAGACAGGGTCGTTACCTTTCAACCAACACATCTTTCAAGATACTAACTTTGCCATTCATAGCAGGGATAAGGCTCTTGTTGCCAAGAATGATAGACTTTTTGAAGTTCCAAATGATGGTCAAGCTGAAGGTGATTTAAAAAAGAGAAGCACTTGTTTAATTAAACCTACTAATATAAGTCCCATACCATCTCTTCACAAAATAATCAATACAGAAAGCGTTGACAAACTACATGGCAATGCTATTCTCGTGACAGGAACACCACGTAGGAAAACTATACAAAAAAGTCAAGATAAAAAAAAGTATCTTGTTCAAATACATTGAATATTAATAAACCTTGTGAGAGAAGGAAGCAAGACACAAGAAACCGGATTCTTGAAGATAGTTCAAGTGACGATGATGACCCAGTGTTAATGGACATGGATGATAATGATAATAATTTTGAATCAGAAGATATTGATAAAGATGACGAAGAAGATGCAGTGTGTATATTTGTGGGAGCTATTATTCAAATGAGCTCAAAGGGGAAGAATGGATCAGGTGTATGGATTATCTTAAATGGGGGCATATAATTTGTGCTGGAAAATGGAAAGCACTGAATTTCATAAGTAGATTTTGTTTGAAAAAGTAAGCCTATGAAGCGTATGAAACATTTTATTTACATGTACAATAGTTTTATTTTGATTAAAAAAAGTATGTGAACTATATTTAATTGTTAGATTAAATTGTTATTATATTTCATATTGTATGTATTATTTTAGTATAAACATTTAGATATTCAATTGGTTGTGTTTGCGTTTTGATATTAGTAATTTAATTTAATTTGTTGAAGTTTAAGATGGCTATGTTGAAGATAACTCAATATCGGATACTGTCCGATATTATGATACCTGGTCGCCTAATATCGGAAATTTCCTTAAGTACAAAACATATTAAAGGTGTTTGTAATTTTTTTAAATAAACAAATGTATCAACAAAATTGGTTTGTTGACTAAATAAAGATGTTGACAAAAAAAGGTTACTATTTAATTTAAAGAAATATGTATTATTTGTGGGGTTTTTTTTAGTATTCTCTACCTGTTAATACAAATGGTTTTCTTTTAGAAATTCTATCAATGTATTTTAAAACATTGAATAAGTTATATTTTTAACAAATTGTATAAGGATGTTCTTACTAGCATTAAATTTTAACCTAAATTTCCACCAAGGTAAAGGCACCGGTAAGTGACATGGCCCAAAGGCTGACACTCTTTAATAATTTTTAAAATCTTAAGGCAGTTTTTGTGTATACATTAAATTTTAACTTATCTATGTGGAGGAGGGACCTTTATTAGCAGATTGGTAAATCTGCAGTGATCAGAGATGTTAGTTTTGTCTTCTTGGTTATGTCAAGTAAAATCTTCCATGTGGCTTTTCTATTGATAGCAAAACTAAGGTTTTTACTAAGTATGTATAATTCTATTTCCACTCAAACTAATAAAATAATGTATTTTAACACTAGGTTTCATTCAGAGTTGTTAAATTGTATGTTATAGTAACAGTTTGTGTACTTCAAATTGTTCATGAATCAACTTTGAGGTTATTAGGGGAGCTGTCAGGCTCTGGGTCAATAATTATGTGAATCTCTAATAGCTGACAGGAAGTGTCAACCACTGGGGGGGCCCTCATAGATTCAGAGAAGTCACTGGAACAAGGTTATTTTAATTACTTTTGAATATTTCTGACATGACTCTTTTTCTTAGCTCAAATACTTAACAAAATCCAATAGCTGTCATCCAGTGGCAGACACTGGTGACAGAAATGTCAGCTACTAGGTACTGTATATCTAAAATCGTGATGGTTTATAGTGTTTTAGTTTTTTCGCTAGTCTATCGCCCTAAGGCTTGATAGAACCTAAGAAGTTCCATCATCAACTGCAATAGAAAGCCAAGGCAGATATAGAGGTAGTTGATTTTCAAAAATTGACAAGCCAGTATGTAGAGGCCCCACCCCTAAATTTTATGGTTCAAACAATATCAAAATTAATGTAAAAGTACAAATCATGGGACTATGTTGCCATAAAAAAAACACTTTGGATAGCTTCTAGGTGTGATTATTAATTAGAATTTTTTCTAGCCTTCGGCAGTTATGGTGTTATGTTGCCATAAGAAACACTTCAGATAGCTTCTAGAGGTGTTTAATATTTAGAATTTTTTCTAGTCTTCAGCAGTTAGGAGATGGGCCCACCAAACCCCCCCCCTCCCTGAAATTATTGCCTGGCTATGGCCTTGATCAGTGAACACCTAATGAGCAAACCTCCTGAAGAGTTGTTGACTATACAAGCATACCTGACATTCTTTGAATTTGTTACCGGAGAGGGAAAAATTAAGAAATCCAAGGATCACATTCAGGAAGGTTGTGAATGAAATGAACAAGAATGTGATACTTTTACAAGAAATTCTATTGTTTGGCTGATTCCCCAAGAACAATTACACTGAATGTATCAGAAGAGGAATCTATCATACCAATAAACCAGTCTGAGGAAAATTCTCTGGTGCATATTGAATTCCAAAACAAAATAAAACCAATGAACCAGTTGCTTCTACTAGCAGAACAAATTCTTTTAAAGAAAACTTGCCATCACCTTTCAAGCAATTTCTTCTCTGGCCAGAGGAAATGTCTACAAAAGAAAAAAGAAAAAAAAAGGAGAAAATACCATATGTAGTAACGTCAAAAGACTACAAAGAATACGATGGAAAGAAAACTATGAAAAAGAAGCAGGAGGAGAAAGCAAGGAAAAAGAGAACGGAAGAACGTGAAAAAAAGAGTTTTAAGAAAAAGAGTGAATCAGATGGCAGAAGGTGATATATCACTTCATAGTGACAGAGAAAGTGAAGATTATGATGACTACTTACAGGAAAAAGAAGAGGATGAGTGATATTTCAGAGAATGTCAGAAAAAAGATAATGTAAGTAATGATTCTAATAAAACAGAAGAGACTAAGAAGAACAGAGAAAACCGGCCATGTAAATGTAAACAGGGTGAAATAAGAAAAGGTAGTTATGTAGTAGTGGTACATAAAGGTGAATATTTCGTAGTCAAAGAAGTGGAAGACCAAAATAATGTATGTGTCAGCAATGAAAATGAGTTGTTTCAGATGGAAGTGGTATGATGAAGGGCAAGAAGACTTACTGTGGTACCAGAGGGAAGACATCATTTATTAAATTAAGCCATCCATAAAAGTGAATGACAGAGGAACTTTTCAAGTTCATTAAATGCAAGATCTAAGACCCTTTTGAAATCTTTTACCAACATTTAATTTTTCTATACAATAAAAAGTTGATTTTTTTAATATTAATTGATAATAATAATTTATAATTGATGAAAATTTTGATAATATATAAAAAAAAATTATCTGTTCAATACTTGATTTTGAATATGTGAATTAAATATTTTTGAATGAAAGAGTGCTATTTATCTAAAATAAATATTTTCTCTTCTTTTAGCCTGTTTTTAGGAAGTGTCAGCTTTTGGTGCCTATGAATATCAGTTACTAGATGTTCCTTAAATCTCCTATGTCAGGTACTGGTGATTTGGAACTGTTAAACTAAAAAAATTCTGCCTCACATTTTTCATAAAATATGTTTTTATTTTTACATCATGTTTATTTAAAGTAATATAGGTAGGGTATCCTTTTAAGATTCATCCATGAAGAAACACGCGCTTCTCAGAAACAAGGTGAAAAGGATTTCACCACTAAAATATATTTTTTATATCATCTTTCTTGTTAAAAGAATAACTGCGTCAATTCTTGTTAAAAGGAACATCTTCATAGTATTTGGAAGAAGACGCCATTTCTCTATACCAAAAAGAAGCTAGCCTTCACAAAACCTGTCGCCAGGACTCTTTCTATTAGTTGGATTTTACACTGTTGATGAGGGGAGAACAAGGCAAGGGGTATGTTATATATAAACCATTGTGCGTAATGTTTAAGGCATCTCCTGGATCCAAACATCTACACCGAGATCCCGCTCACGCATAAGTCGGTATAACACAGTATAATATAAATCACATCAATATCACAAGTGTGCAGTGATATAAAACATTTAATTGAAATATGTACAAGTAATTTACAGGTGTAATATAAATAAACCGTGTGTGAAATAACAGCCATCAACAGTTCTCTTTCTTCAATTTTATTAATATACCGATTTAATTAGTGCTCGAACACGGAGCTATAGACAGCTGGTTAAACGGTATCTTTACTGTACAGTGATGATAGGCGCTTGATCACAGAGCTTTAGACAACCTATACATAATCACAGCATTCTTATATCAAGGAATTGATCACATAGTAGTTCAATCGACGCCCAAAGAGCCAGCCGCGACGTTAATCCTCGAATCCCCGAGACAAGAAAGAGACTCCACCGACTAAAGGACACACGGCACACTACAAGGCACACCAACGACGAACATCCATCCGAGAACCGTGGTGAAACAGACGTTCCACGCATGGCACACTACGAGGCACACCAACGACGAACATCCATCCAAGAGCCGTGGTGAAACAGACGTTCCACGCACGGCACACTACAAGGCACACCTACGAAGAACATCGTACTGAGGCGGAATAAGCTGACCGAAGACATCAAATTAGTCAGATAAGGCTTAGATAAATTAATATTATTTTTAATCTATTTAATTAAATTTAAATAACTTTGTTTTAATATTTTATAATCATTAATTTTAATAAATTTTGGAAGGGAAAATGGCAGATTCAAATTATAATAGTGACGCTACTAGTTGTTCTGATGAGGTAGAATATGAAGATAGGCCTAGACATCAGTTAGTTCTAGGACAATCAGATGAGGAAAAGCCAGAAAGCGAGCAGGACAAAGAAAGTGAGCAGGACAATGAAGGGTAATTTGCAGAGGGAGAGAGAGAAGATAGGGCAGAAAAAGATACACAAAGAAATGTTATAGTAGATGAGGAAGGGCGAGAAAAGATTAGGGAGCATACAATGGAACAACCCATAGTAGATTTAAATCAAATTATTAAAATGTTACAGCAAATGGCAGCGAATAGTGAAAAAACTAATCAGGAAATAAAAAAAGTAGCCAAGAAACTAATCGGAAAAGAGATGCAACTAATCAATAAATAGATACAAGTAGACAAGAAATCAATCATATAATATATGCAAATACCCAAGCAATTAATGATAAAATAGATTCAAATCAGACCAAACTTGAACAAATCAATAAAGAACTAAGTGCTAAAATAGAGTTAAGTAAGGAGGTTTGTGAGCAGAGATTTGGTTATTTAGAGCAAAAAATTGACCAATTAGAGACGGTTCATCAAAACTTAACAGTACAGTTAAGAAAGTACTAGAAGGTGAAAAGGTAAAACAGGTTTTGATCGAGAAGCAGGAAATTTAAGGAAGGGACAATTCAAATTAATGGAACAGATTTTGGCTAATAAAAATAGAATAGAAACAGTAGAACAAGAATCAATTAAAGGATTAAAGGAAGTAGAAATGAAAGTTGGGAGTCTAGACCTTCAGGTAGAACTCACACAAACTAATGTTAAGGTAGTCCAACACAACCTTGAAAAAGAAATAAATGAGGTAAAATCAATACTTGGTTCTCAGCAAGACACAAATAAAATTTTAATGAAAGAACAGATAGATGGAATCGTTAGCAAGGCGGTAGATAAAAAATTTACCGATTTTGTGGTTGAAAACCAAATTAATCTTGGAGAAGTTGGTAATTTACACGATACTACCAACCTATTTGCTAAAGGACTAAGAGAAACGTCATTAGCGCTTATTCCAAAATTTAAAGAAAAGAGAGGAAATATTTCAGTAGTACAGTACACAAACAAAATAGAAAGAGTATTTAAAAAAGAAAAAATTAATGAAAAGGTCAAAATAGAGATATTTTTATCAGGTCTGGAAAATGAGGCAAAATCTTGGGCAGATAATATAGAGAGTGAATGAGAAACCTATGAACAAGCCAGGGAAATATTTTTTGGAAAAATATTGGTCTCAAAACATGCAGGATGATTTTCTACAATTAATTTTCAATGGAAAATATAACGATAAGGATAGTACTATGAGCGAATATTTCAATAAATTTGTAACACAGGCGAAATATTTAAGATACCCGGTAGAAGAGGATAGATTGATAGGTGTTCTAATTAATCATTTTCCAATTGCAGTACAAGATGTTCTAATTAGTATAAATAAACAAAACATTAGAGAAGTAGAGAGAGTATTGATGGCATTTGACGATAAACCCATAGTGTTACAATCAGTCTCAAAAGAAAGCTTCAATGAACATGTCAGTATATTTACATCACAGTTATTTTGATGAAATATAGAAGGAAGCAAGTAAATAAGTACAAATTACACTCATGGTGTTGGCTACTGGTGCCTTTACCTTATGTAAGTTATATATCTATTTTTATCACAGAAGGCAAAAGAAAGCCAAAAAAGTTATGTTGTATACTTGTAGATGAGTATCTAAGAATGTTGCAAGAAGAAAGAACTAATCACATTTGCTTTCTTTATTATATGTAATTTATATTATCAACTTTTTATTTGAAATTTCCCACAAATTCTTATTTTCGGCCCTAGTAGGCCGAACAGTCGCAACTTTAGTATATTTTTAAAATCATATTATGTACAATCCATAACACACTATCTTATTCAAAACACTGTATATTTAAAGAAAATATTTAAAAAATCATTGATCTATCTTATTCTAGTTATAGATATAGTTTTAGAGATATATAAAATATTTTATGTCGTGCTGTCAACTTTGCATATTTGGTGTCGTGGAAGTTTTTCAGGTATAATTAGGCAATATTTGGGCTTTGTGCGCCGCCTCACGCCCCTATCATCGATCTTTTGATACTATAATACTTTACTGGCCATTGATTAAAGAACAAAAGTTTCAAAACCACTATCTTCATTTATTAATTCAAATGCACAATCTTTACAATATATCCAAACATAACAAACACGTTTGTAGGTTGAAAGCCCCATGATATCACTGAGCTCTATGATACGAATGAGATGAGCTAGGTATATCATTTAACTCTCTCCAATATATAACCTAGCCCCATCATTTAACTGACCTCCAACAAAGGTGCCAATGTTCTCTTTGACCCTCGCTCTTACAGCAAAAGCTTGAAATAGAACTTAAATAAATACTTTCTTTTAGTTTTACATTACTTTGTGATAATTTGATTATAATAATGATAACTTTAATATATCATATTGTTTATTTTAATTTTCTATGATTGTAATAAATAAATAAGATTGATTTAAATGTTGGCTTCAACCGGCACAGCCTCCATTACTTGAAAACTATTGGTTATATTGTCTTAAAATTTAAAATAAGATCATAAAACTATTCAAAGGTGTGAAAATTTTTACCAAAATCTAAAATGGTGGGTTGAATGGCCTTGATAAACTGATATGGATAACAATAACAGATTTTTACCAGTGCATATTGTTTTTTGAGGCAATAGCATGTGGGGTGCTAAGAGAACGGTGAGAATTTATATAACTTACCACTCATAGAATTTAATAATAAGGATTTGGTCAATGACCTGGCCATAGCAAGGAGACAGCGAACGAATAGCCACAAGAATTTATTTCCATTTTTTAAATAAAAACACATCTGCAAATAAGGTGTTGTCAACCTAAAAAGTGTATTACCCATTCGAGATCTTAAGCCTGAAGCTAAATGTTTGTAGTAATGCTTCCCGCCCCTCCCCCCTCCCCTCCCTCCCGACAAAAATTAAGAGGAGGTTGATAAAAATTGAGGCTACCTTTCCTTACCATGTTTAATGAATATTTGGAAGGCATCTGACACAACACTTTGCAACCTGTATAATTTTCAATGATAGGCAAAGTACAAGAAGGGCCACACGTGCGAGAAGCCTATAATTTACACAAATCTGTGATAAAATATGTTTTCAAGCAACATAGTTTTGGTGTCAAACAAGGGTAAACCCTGGTGAACTGATCTAGATGATACAAGAAAGCTCGACAAATATATTGACGGCACCATGTGCTTGCTTATCATCAATAACATTTATTCAAGGATGGCCTACCCATATCACACGACACTAGCTTGTACTTGAAATCCAGTGTGCTAGCTAGCACATCATAATCTAGCGTCGTGTGAATCAGAAAAAGTATAGTGGTTCTGCCTCTTGGTGTTGGCTACCATACTAATTGTGAGGATATAACAGGCGCTATTTTTGTACTAGTTCCAACACTAGTCTGTGTAATTTGACCAATCAATGAGTGCTGAGACTGTGTGGAGAGAGAAATGGTAGAAATGGCGCCAACATGGCCATCAGATGTGATTTTGTTGTTGGCATATAATTATTCTAAGCATCCTTGTTTATATAATACCAAATTGCCACAATATGACAATAAACGACAAACTGTGTTCCATGCCCAATTTTAATTTAAATAAACTTGTTAGCATGCCAACCTTGGGTGGTTGTTTTTTAGAATATAAAGTGTGTGTAGGCCTATAGAAGAACATTTGTGTATCAAGAATACTGCACTTGGACACCCATGGGCTTAGGGGCCTTTGAACACATCGTAAATAAATGAATACAAATTTAGGGATATACTAAACGTATCACCCCGAATTTATAACTTTTAGCATCCCTCAACAAGGAGAAATCATTGCAAAAGGAGGTCATATTTACTTTTACAAAACTGAATTGAAATGTTCGTATGTGCGTGGTGAAACCATTGGATATGAAAATGTTGATTTTATCTAGTCAACTAAGTTTGCATCAAGGGTGCAAATTAAAAAAATAGCCTGATAACACTTAAAGACCTCATATTTATTGAACACAACTTTTGATTTACTTGTCTTCCCTGATGTAAATTTACACCGACATTGTAGATTTTCATAAAATATCTTGATACCAATTGTATGCGACCTCAGAGTCAACAACAAAATAATTTATGTGCATGGTATACTTCGATGTGCTATGTTTCAGTGCTTAAACGTGAGGTTGAGAGTCTGTAAATTAATGTATAAGAAGGCACATATCAACCTGTGCCATTAAAGTTTGAAGTGTCCATGAAACTTCATTTTCTAAGTTTAACTAATTGAACTTGTTTTATCAAACTTAAAGTGCTATATCAACCAGGAGGTAACAAAATTATAATACGTTTTCCAAGGCATATAGGTACTTTAAATGATGAAACGAAAAAGTACATTTTTTAAAGTTGTCGTACCACTGATCACAAGCGGGGTTACAGAGATACGTGTAAAAAGGTGCTCCATACAGGTCTCAACGCAGCAAGCTGGCGTCACTCTCAAGGAGGAGCTACGGCTACATATCAGTTAGGCCAAACTTAGCCTAAAACGAAAATAAGAGCAAAATATTGAAACACCTTAAAAGGAAAAAACGCCGATCTGATGTAAAAAAAAAAGTCTAAAGGAAAATTCTCACATACAAGGTAGGACAGAAACTGTTGACAAATTTAATAAAACTATATATTTACTGTGTTTAATACTAAATGTTTCAAATTAAACTTAAGATAACAACAAAAGATTGACAATTTTATACATGCCCTTGATTTATTCATTTTTTTTCTAAAGAATATCTTTAGGATGGCCACCATTATATTCAAAACAATGTTGTATACGCTCCTCGAAAACGTGTTGACTTGCTTCAAATTCCACCACAATTCTTCCATTAAATTCCTGAATTGTTTTTGGGTGAGTCGCGTAAATATGACTACTTAACATACAGTACCTCACAAGAAATAGTACAAAACTGTTAAGTCTGGTGAGCGTGGTGATCAGGTGATGTCTTCAAATCGTGAAAGGAGGTGCCAAGAAAACATTTTGCGAAGTACCTTCATTGATGTCCGGGCTTTGTAGGCTGTTGCCCCAGCTTGCTAGCTTGTTGAAACCTCATGTTGTTGGTATACATGCCCTTAAGTTGCAGTTCAGGGGTCAGAAAGGTCAAACATCACTGGAGGTACTAACGATTAGTTAGCTATATACACACCTGATATCATCGCTGAAGTGACTACAGGTCTTAAGGAGAAAAGCTTTCTCAGTTAACTGTTGCCAAATCCCCTTGCCTTTAATTATATTGGAAGTGGTGTGTGGAGGTTAGCAGGTGCTACTGACAGCATCAACAAACTAGCATTGCGAAACTTGTCTTATATTTAAAGAAAGATTGACCCCATAAAAAAAATGTCAACATAGTGGGTATGCAGTTTCTGCAGAGATGATATCCAGTGTAGTTCAAATAGCATCAATAATGGTGGAAGGCTAGTTATTTGTGTTTACTTCCTAAGTAAAGGGTATTTGGATAGTCTAAGTCACATCAAAAATTGAGGATTGTTAGCTTGTCTTGTTCTTCAAAAAGATGTAGGGAAATTATATAATTTAACTCTAGAAAGTCATTGAATTGCTAGAATTGAAGTGAACAAGAAAAGGTCCAAGGGACTTACTGTTGTTTTCTCGAGGCAGCGCAGCAAATGATGATGCTGCAGTTCAAATATATCTTCTTGATGATAAGTATCGTCCATCTCCAGACCGGATTCTTGGGCCGCCAATCGCGCTTCGGCTGCTTTCTTTTTGCTCACAAAAGCAGCCCCGGAAGACGCTTTCGCTATACGGATACGAGCCAGACGTGCCTTCTGCAATGCAACATGTAAACCAGAACATAAGTGAAATGAATTATAAACATAGTTTAAGAGGTTATGAAAGGTCACACATGTTAAATCATTTTACACTAAACGTTTTTATAGAATACAAATATGTACTGTACACAGGAGTTAGGTGAAATTAATATCATAAGGAAACAGAACAGTACATATCGGTATTACATATTTAACAAAAAATAATTATCAACAAACATGGTTTTACCCTTTTTTATTATATTTGAAGCATAAGCCTAATTTAATCAAACTTTAGAATGGCACTAAACAATTTTTTTAAATATCTTTCTTTTAAAACATATCGGTTTAAAAAAAAAATTAACATCAACTTAAACATTAGGTTATTCATTTAAAAGCTTTTGAAATAGTTACTTTATTCAATTTGATTAATAATGCAACACTTAAAAAAACTTATTTGGTTTAATCTGTGCAGTGACTTACCCGCTGAGCTTTCCTCTTGTCTGCTCTTTGGTTCTGATGATAGATGCGACTGAAGTTGGATACGATTACAGGCACCGGCAAAGCGATCACCAGCACACCGCTAAGAGAGCAAACTCCTCCAACGATCTTACCGGCAATCGTCTTGGGAACCATGTCACCGTACCTACAACAACAACGACAAAACAGTGACATATTATTGTTCAAGGGTTACTTAAATATATTATTTGTCATCTAAATAAATCTAGTAGGCCTATGACACTAGAGTAATATTGTCAAATCATTCAAATAGGTATTAAAAATACTGCACATTCCAGTCACCCTGAAAGTTATCGGGTTTACTTTGACGATTTACACGATGGTAAAGCTTATTAGATAAGGGCATGGTGAATTACTTCAACGCAAGACTGCTACCTTTCTGGGTAAACAAAGTGCACCATTATTGGTGCTACAGATGAATGTAAATAGCCGCCATTAAAATTTGAAATGTTGCATGGCTCAAATCTTCTGTTTCACTAATGTAATTTTGCTGTTTTTTAGTTGTTTTTTAGCTGTATCTCACTACCCGTTCGGGCTGTCTGCCATCTGCTTATGAGTGTTGGGGCAGCATAACTCCTACGGATATCCTGGGCAGGTAGTAAGATGTACCTCAAGAATAAAACAAAATCGTTTTTCCTTGTGGGATTTTGTAAAACCTCTGAATTGTATATAACACCCACAGCATGGAAATAAAAATATTTAAAACATACTGGCTTAAATCATTGAAAATAAAAATAAAACAACCTTACTGTCAATTCTTTAAGTAGCAGCAATAGAAAACAGATTTTCATAGGACCTTTTATTTTAACACCTCTTCCTACTACCCGTTCGGGTTATACACTTATGTATTAATTATGCCAATGGTTTTAGGGATTATTAGGTCTAAGGATATATTCATAGGAAGTGTAACCGTATTTGCATGGGGGAAGAGTGGTAAACCATTTAAAAAAATACACCCGACCAAGATTCAAAACTTGATATCCTCGTCATCAGAAGTCTAGTCTACTGCAAGAGTTGCACCTTGTACTATGCAGCCACTGAAGCAGTTCATAGGACCTATTATTGCCAGAAAGAATTATCTTATAATGTAATAATTATATCAGCACAGATGCTGAAATTAAATGGGTCTTCGTACTTTTGTTAGATTAAAAACAACAACTTCATAAAATATCATAAACACAATAAAAATATTATAAACGTGGAAAACATTAAACGCAACATGAAAATATTAATAATAACAGTGATCATGTTTACAAGATTAGTGTCAATATAGAACTATACAAAACCATGATTTTACCGGTTCTCTATAGGTGTGAAACGTGGTCTCTTACCTTACATGACGAGAACAAATTTAAGATGTTAGAAAACAAAGTTGCTTGGAAATATATTTGGTCCAAAAAGGGATAAGGATACTGAGGATTGGAGGATGTTACATAAAGATGAGTCACATACCCTGTAAGTGTCACAAAACATTATGATAATCATTTAATTTCATTTATTTGAGATATATAACGTGAACTTTTTGAACCAACTGATTATATCACCACAAGAGAATTTCTATGAGCGAGAGCGAATTGGTCTACCAATTTTGCTGGGAAAGGTACTTTCAAATCACTACCAGGGTTATTTTAGATACCACAACTAACATGGGACCAATGGCTTTATTTTCTCTCCTAAGAAAGTTGTGATGTGAATTCTTATCACTCAAGTAAAATCACCGACATTGGTTGGGTTTGAACGGACGACCATCAGGTCCTGAAACGAGCATTTTACCCCAAGACCATAAAGGTCAGCTTAAGATAATCAAGTCTCGTAGATTATGGTAGTCAAGACATGCAGCGCGAATGAGAGATTCTAGAACCTTGTTCAGGGTAATGACTAATAAACCCATTGGGAAGATATTATTGGGAAGACCTAGACGCCAATGGGAGGATAACATTAGAATGGACCTGCAAGAGACAAGGTGTAATGAGGTGGACTGGATGGAACTAGTTTAAGATAGGGATAGGGTGTAATGAGGTGGACTGGATGGAACTAGTTTAAGATAGGGATAGGGTGTAATGAAGTGAACTGGGTAGAACTAGCTCAAGATAGGAATAGGGTATAATGAGGCGAACTGGATAGAACTAGCTCAAGATAGGGATAGGGTGTAATGAGGTGGACTGGATGGAACTAAATCAAGATATGAATAGGGTGTAATGAGGTGGACGGGATATAACTAGCTCAAGATAGGGATAGATGGCGTATTTTTATGAGTACAACCATAAACTTTCGAATTCCTGATGTCATGGAGTAAGTAAATGTCAATATTAGCTTTAAGTCAATGTTCATCAAGCCTCGTCCTACTTCAATTAATAGTTTCAAGTGTTCCAAATTCATATCAAGGTATACATGCCTGAATATAGTCAAGGCGCTCGTCTAGGGTGTAAAGGTCCTAAAAGCGAGTTACAAAGAAAAAAAAGTGTAAAAAAATGTATTTAGATTAAATAAACTAATAATTGTTTATAAATAACGAAATAGCATCTAAATGTTTTATCTAATATTAAGAATATTTTCTTCAAACATATATTTATTAATAACATAATCTCTTTTATTGTTTTATGACATTCTGGGTCGCCTTGTCGGCGAATCACGTTTATATTTCATTAAAATCTTCTGAAAATATTTAAAGGAACGGAAGGGAAAAGGGATTACTATTTTTGAACACATTGGTTAAGGGGGTGGAGTGGGGGATCCCCACTTATTTTTTATTCACTTAACTTATTTTTTATTAGTTTTCTTCTATGACCATGGAGTTGACTTGAATCGAATTCTGGCCGAATAGTCCAGGTAAGATAGCGGAAAAACATTCATTTCTTAAAATGAATTAACTATACACTTTATCAATGTGATAATTAGGAGAAAAATCGTAGAAATTGAATGTATATACTTTGGACTGAATCGGCTTGTAGCTTTTACGTTTAAAAAAAATCATAAATTTGCCAAAATCTGGTATTTTCACTTTTAAGGTGTGAACTTTTTTTTTTTTTTCGAAAAACACAAAATAGTCTGTGATAGAGTTTAAAAAGACCAAAAAAGGAGCCCTGGTTGATTGAAACCGGTTCACAACTTTTTTCAATAAAGAATCAAAACCACGAAAAATTGCCATTATTTGACATTTAATTACAAGGGTTGTAATTATTATAGGAACTTGTTTCAGGGCTTAAATTGTAGCTCTTATTGGTGCCTACCTACAATAAAAATTTAGTGCAAAAATAATCATAACTTTTTGCGGAAATCATGAGTATGTAAAAACAGGTGTTCCCGAAAAACTGCTTGGAAGCGGCCAATAATGGTCATGGAGTGATTTTTCAAAGTGCTATTTGTTTGAGAATAGTTTATCTACAACCCTCATATAATGAAATTTAAGCAGAGTCCTATTTAAAACCTAAGAAACGCGTCAGAATACCGGGGTGTTTGTTGCTTCGGGCGCTCGGGCGTGCGAGCGTAGAATTGGCGGCGTGGTGAGGGAATCCTCTCTGGCGGTCGGGCGTCGAGCGTTGGAAAGCGATGGCGCGCCTTCAAATTTGCTCAGCCGGAAAAAATCTGGAAATCTCTGCAAGTACTGGACGAAAATTCATGTTTCTTTTTAAAAAATGGGGTATCTCGCCGAAATAATAATAGTGGGCATATTATTGACGCATAAGAAGCAAATGGAGAATGGCTATTTTTGACGATTCGCATAGGAATGGTATTATTTGCCATAAAAAAAAAATCGTAACATTGATATTGCCACTTCTCCGCTCGTACGCCCGAGCGTCCGAAGCAACAAACACCCCCGTATTCTGACGCGTTTCTTAGGTATTAAATCGGATTCTGCTTAAATTTCATTAGATAAGGGTTGTAGATAAACTATTCTCGAACAAATAGCGCTTTGAAAAATCACTCTATGACCATTATTGGCCACTTCCAAGCAGTTTTTCGGGAACACCTGTTTTTACATACTCGCGATTTCCGCAAAAAGTTATGATTATTTTTGCGCTAAATTTTTATTGTAGGTAGGCCCAGACAAGAGCTACAATTTAAGCCCTGAAACAATTTACTATAATAATTACAACCCCTGTAATTAAATGTCAAAAATGGCAATTTTTCAAGGTTTTGATTTTTTATTGAAAAAAGTTGTGAACCGGTTTCAATCAACCATGGCTCATTTCTTTTTGTCTTTTTAAGTGCTATCACAATCTATTTTGTGTTGGGTTTTTTTTCGAAAAAAAAGTTCACACCTTAAAAGGGAAAATACCAGTTTTGGCACTTTTATGAATTTTTTTAACTTAAAAGCTACAAGCCGATTTAGTCTAAAGTATATACATTCAATTTCTACGATTTTTCTCCTAATTATCATTATCTATGTTGAGAAAGTGGATGGTTAATTTATTTTAAGAAAATAACTATCTTACCTGGACTAGAATGCATTGGTGAATGGTGATGTTTTACCCCCACTGTTATTCTAAATTCTATTCTCTCCTTATATTCATACGAACGCTCGTGCAGAATCTCCTCGCTTACATAAACAGTCCTACCCCACTGGGCCAAATATGTAAAACCTTGACGCTATTTTTTTTTTAAATCAATTTTTAAAAAAATCCTCAAAACATCTTTAAAATAAATTTACCTAACTTAACTGCTTGAACAGGGGAATTTTAACCTTAACTCTGTGTGCCTTACCTACCAACACTCCAACCTTTGCTATTGCATCCGTTAACCACACTTTTCTGACTTACCTCATAACAATCTTACTAAAGAAGATCATTCGTAAAAAAAATCTCAAGGTGTGATTACATATTTACTTAACTATCTAGATATAATAAGAGATCAAATAAAATTATTCTACTGTCCTTGGCTTGGACATAAATCACTCATGTTATTTCTGATGGTAATAAGTATTTTCCTGGCTATATTCCTTCCCTGAATGTAATATTATGAAAGAATACATAAACAAATTTTTAGCATCTCTCCGAGATCAGCGTTGCCACGTACTCAAAGCCAGCAGATATATAAATAATGGCTCTACCTATAAACATTTTTTTTTAACTTGAATTTAAGGCCAACTCCCATTAGTTTAGTGTTTGAACCAAAACTTAAAATTGTAATATTTGATACCATTATATGAATGAATAATTCCATAGTTCAGCCCTGTTTCGTTGCCCATTTTCCTACTGTTATTTAGTGTTATTCTATTATTCAGATGAATACCTACGTAAAACTCTTACAGCCATGTATTTGTAATTAAGAACCCTTATTTCATGAATACACCTATAGGAAACCATGTCCTTTATTAAATATTCAAATAATTATTATTTATGAAAATACTAAACATAATATTATGATGGCTCTAATTCAACATCAATACCAAATTCGATAAATTTTCAATTAATAACTCCTTTTTTCGACAGAGTGAGTGTAAATAAATGAGTGTACCGGTATTTAATAAATATTTAGCAAGAATTAAGTACACAAGTTATGTAGTATAAATACTTTTCAACATCAGTTCACTTTATGGTCACCGAAAATAGAATAATTATGTGACCTCACGTTCGACTATTTGTGTTGTATTTTATATAAACGTCCAAGTCAAAAAATATATAGTTGGGTGCTACGTGACTTTCCAACCAGTGCATTCGACCTATAGATGTTCTAATCCCGTCCCTGAGTCAGTGTCACAAACTTTTTTTTTATCACCGCGTCTTACTACCTGTTCAGGTTATACATATGTGTACTAATTACGCTAATGAGTTAGGAATGAGGAAGTTTGAATTTAGAAGAACTGTAGCCACATGTGCGTGGAGGGAGAGTGGAGAACCATTTTGGGAAAAACCTCAGTAAACACGACCGGGATTCGAACCCTGATCTCCCTGTCATCAACAGTCTAACCTAACCCGAGAATGGCGCCTTAGACCATGCTGCCACCTAAACAGCTAACACACTAATCATTGATATACTTATTCATATATTAAGTATAGTAGAACCTCGCTAATCCGAACTAATTGGGAGCGAGGCTTTTTCGGATTAGCGAAAATTTGGATTAAGCGGGAGAACGCAGTGTATTTTCATAAATTTTTACTTACGTTTATATTTAGTTATGAAAAACACATGGTGTTGACTGCATCATGTAAATATTTAGCATTTACTAACACTAGTTTTCTACCATTCTCATTTTAGAGTTTGTTATCAATAAAAAATATTTCATTTGACTTGGTTTAGGGTTTTCCCCCTGGTTTTCTAAAATTATGTTCGTATTATCCAGAACTTCGTACTGCCGGGGTTTGGTCTAACAGAGTATTACTATGCATTCACTTGTTGTTTATTATTATTTAGCGTCCCGTTCTACTATTCGTTCGGAATAGCCATACATTTACAATAATTAAAAAAAAACACCCTTGTCCCCCTCCTTCCCCGCAGCGGAATTCGAACCTCGACCTTCCTGTCTGCAGATGCCCATCCTGTTGCGAGAGTAAAGACTAAAGCATTCAACATCTGATGTGGGTAATGTATGTTTATGATTCCTTTATTTACATTTCGTTTTAGTTTATTTGAGGTATTTAACGTGCACATTCTGAACTGACTGATTATATCAGCGCACGACTTAACTAACTTAAATCTAAAATGCACACAACATCCAACCCCCAGCCGTTAATCATCACTGTGAAAGAAGAAACCCACATTTCACCAATTATAGATTTTCGGCCATGCTGGAAATCGAACTTGTGACCCTTAGCTCAGTAGAGAGACACGCTACCGACTGAGCTAACTTATTTGACCTCTATTTACCTTTACCTTGAAAAGAGAGGTTATTAACAAGTTGTAGTTGATCTAATGAAGGCAGTTGAGGGTAAATGCACCATTGTTCATCTGGAGAAAAGATGAAAAATCATATAATGGATGAACAAACCTAAGAACGCCTGGCCAGTTTTAAATCATTGGCCTTTTGAAATAGTCAAATACGTTGGCATTGAGTTAAATCTGCCGGTAGATAATCAGGGATATGATAATAAATAACAAGAGTTTTAATCGAGTGTAGGCCTACGTGAGGCATTAAGGGAGACCTAGTGCTTCAAATATGTTGTCGCGTTGTGATAGTAAATACCAACTATTTGATATAGCGTTGTTCTTAATAAGAGAATCGATCAAAATAATTTCTTGATACTACACTGTATGTTTTAGAAACGAAAATTGTAATTTTGTTTCAAGGCCGTAGTCAGGTGGGGTTTGGGGGTTCAAACCCCCCTCCCCCGAAATTTTACAAACAAAATATATATGGCTTTATTTATGGTTCAAACAATATCAAAATTAAGGTACAAGTGCGAATCAGGGGGCAGTGTTACCATAAAAAGCACGTCAGAGATCTACTAGAGGTGTTTAAATATTTCGATTGTTCCTAGCCTTCGGCCGTTAGGTGGTTCTGTTACCATAACAAAAATACTTTAGAGATCTTCTAGAGGTGTTTAATATTTAGAATTTGTCCTAGCCTCCGGCAGTTAGGAGGTTTATGTTGCCATAAAAACACTTCAAATAGCGCTAGAGGTGTTTAATATTTAAAAAATGCCCTTGCCTTCGGCAGTTAGGGGGCTATGTTGCCATAAAAAACACTTCGGATACCTAGCTTCTAGAACTATTTATCATTTAGAATTTTTTCTAGCCTCCAACTCACTAAACCCCCCCTGAAATTATTGTCTGGCTACGGCCTTGGTTTTTTGAATACATCATCATTATTATTATTATTATCATCATCATCATTATCAATTGTTTCCAACCTGTGGCCGGGTCTGTTTAGTAAAAGCCTCAATCTTCTTCTATCCTTCCACCACTCTTCCTCCTTTAATTGCTTCCATTCTTCTCCTCTCATATGCACATTTTCTGTTATCTGATCCTTCCATCTATTTCTTGGCCTCCCTTGTGGTATTTTTCCGAAATACTTTGTTTATTTATTTTATTTGGCATCCTCTCTTTCTCCATCTTCATTACATGTCCATACCATCTTAGTCCTGCTTCTTCTGCTATCTCATGTACTCCAAAATCCTCATTACATGCCCATAACATCACAGTCTTGCTTCCTCTACTACTTCATGTACTACCTGTACCACCACTCTTCCCCGGATAGCTTTACTCATTTTAATACACTTAGTGTAAAACCACGAATATATTAGACTTGAGAACAATTTGTTAAATATTATTTTTAAATCTTCAACTACTACTAATTCTAAGATGAATTAAAATTATTGTGATAGTAATTCGTAGTAATTATTGCGTGTTATGTGGACGCGGTAAAATATGACACCAGGATCATGTAATATAGAGGTACGCAAGGGCGTATAAAGCGTGGGGGTTCTTGGGGGTCCGGACCCCCCTGTAATGTGTTGGACCCCCTAAAGGGGATCCCCGTATACATACAAATACTTTAACAAGATATAATTGTTTACTTTGACTACAGTTTAATGTAAATGCTTTCGATCAAATACTAGTTAATTAGTATTTCAAAATTCACCTTCAAGATGCAACTTGTAAAACTTCGATTGTAAAATTAGCTCTGCCAATCTTTCAATTTTTTTATTTTATTTCTTCTTCATTCAAACTGGTATTGGGAAGCAAAGGACAGTATGAGTTGAGTTGTGGAGTCCAAGAAAAGTAGGTAAACATTTTTGCTATCAATTGCTAAGCTCTTACTTAAAAGTAAATAACAGCTTAAATAAAAGTATAATAATTGTCAGAAATGAAGTCGGCACCATATGTAGGCCAAATACCTGGATCTCCCCCCATCCTCTCTTTCAACATACATACTTACGCAAGGCTCTATTTTGTAACTATAAACATTTAGAAACTATTTACAAACTTTGATCAGCACCGCACTTTTATTTAGTACAGTGTTGATTGTAGTGAAAGATTGTGTGGATGTGTGGTTTTGGATAAAGGATTCAGTATTATAACATTAGTGGCTTGTTGGTTTTTGCTAATGTAATAAATATTAGTGTTAGTTAATAATTATATAAAAATGTCACCTGGCTTTTAAAATAACCACCAGCAGAGGCATCATAAGAGGAGAGATTTTATTTATTAGTTTTACTCCCCCAAATCTCAGTATCAGTTCTGTTATTCTTACTTGTACTAATTACGATATTGTATGAGTGTGATGGTTTTACCTGTGAGGGCTTGTGAATCGTGATGTCAATATTGGCCAGGAATGGCAAATCTATGGCACGCGTGCCACCCAGTGGCACGCAAACACGATTTGGGTGGGACGCCGACATGAAAAGAAATTAAACATTGAATATACTTGAATAAAACTTTTTCCAACGTGGTATAGTTTTTTTAAGTCAATACTATTTCGACAGTACTGTCATGTCAGACAGTACTTTTTGAATTCAACGATTATAAATCATCTTGGGTCGTAGTTAAGTGCATCTATTGTTCTATTGAAGACAACATGGTTTGAATTGAACATATACTATCTAACTATCAAATTGCAATATTTCAAACTAATATTAGACTTGCACACTGATTACGAGGATATCGGGGTTTTAATCCCGGGTGGGTCTACTTAAGGTGGTTTTTCCTAAAGGGTTCCCCCACTCTTCTTCCAAGCAAATGCGGATATATTATCTCTAAAATATTCCTTCCTTATCCTTACCCCATTAGAGCAATTATCAAATTTACGTATAGCCAAAACAATGTAAGACGCGGAGATTTAAAAAAAAGTGTTGGTTTTGAAGACCCATTAAGGTGGGATGGAAGGAGATGCGAGAAAAGGCAAGTATTTTTTAAGTTTTTATGGGAGAACATATTTTTTGGACAAAATAAATAAAATATTGCTCCAGTACAAACATAGAATCTAATTTTCTTCTCGTGTTGATATAAACAGGTGTTGAATATCTGTCATGAGCATAGTGGCATTATCTAACAAACTTTTTAAATGAAGAGAAAAAGTTGTCATTAAATTCCAGAACACCCTTGACAGACATTCAAGACATTTTGAGGTCACCATGTGAAGAAAATTAAATTTTATGTTTGTACTGGAGCAATATTTTATTTACTTTGGCCATAAAAACTGCAAAAACACTGGCTTTTTCTCCCATACCCTTCCACCACATCTTAAAAAACATAAATAATAGGTGACACAATAGACTATTCCGAAATTCAGCAAGTCCCCTGAGTGGCAAATTGGTCGGAAAAGTCTCGCCAATCCCTGGTCTAGGAATACAAAAATGAATTATGCGTGATATTTTCGTAAAGAGAGGGGAATTAACCTCCAAAGGACGTTAAGTATAAATTGTTCAACTTGCATTTTTTATACATAGGATTTAAAAGAAACAACTTTATTTGTTTATAGAGTAGCATATGTCAAGAAAGCTAAATATTTTACAAGAAGGTACAGGTAGATTATATTCCTGAGAAAGTAGATGCTATTTCAAAAACAAATTATTTACCAATTTTCTATTCCTATTAGGCTCTTAATGTAGTATTTTACATTCAAACTCACACATTTTTGATTAAAAGTAATATTTAATATTTTAGAGTCTAGCATACACCCCTGTATACTTCTCACTCCCAACACAACCAGTAGACCACCCATTCTGACACCACACCCACCTCGGTGGCGTAGTTGGCTAACGCGCTAAACGTGTTGAGCTCGACTGCTGAGGACGGGGAGATCGAGGTTCAAATCTCGGTCGGGTGAACTGGGGGCGGTTTTTCCTAGATGGTTTTCCACTCTCCCTCCACGCAAATGCGGGTTCACTTCCTCTGATTTATCCTTCCCAATTCCTAATCCATTAGCGTAATTAGTACTTAAAGCGTATAACCCAAACGGGTAGTAAGACGTGGTGCTAGATATTATTATTGACACCACCAACACTGCATTATGTTAGGGTCTATGTATTTATTTATATGGCCAAACCCGAAATTTGGCATGTGCTCTTTGTCAAAATCTAAGAGATACAAGTTCGACGAATTTTTGATATTTTTAAAGTGGGGTTGGTAGCTTTCTTAAAGGGTACACGTATTTCCGAAACTGGTTGAGTTAGAAACATGAAATTTGACATGAGTGTTATTTTTCAAAATCGAAGATTTTTGAGATTTTTGTGTAATTAAACCCCTAAGGAGGTGAAGTGGGAAGAGGGTGGCTTTTCCGTATCTTCCAAACCGCTTGAACTGGAAAGATTAAACTTGGCAGAGAGGTTATTTTAAGGTAACGGGCCCGAGGATTTTTGGATTCTTTCAAAATTCAACCCCTAGGGGGATGAAGAGGGAGGGGTTAGTTTGTATGTATCCTCCAAACTACTAGAACTGGAAAGATGAATCTTGGCAGGGAGGTTCCTTTCTAGGAAAAGGAAGATAGTTAATTTTTATTTTTCAAAATTCAACCCTTAATGGAGTGAAGCAGGGAGGGGGTGATTTTTCCACATCTTTTAATCCACTTGAGCGGGAAAGGTGAAACGTGTTATAAACAATCCCGTGCGAAAAACGAGCTATTTAGCAAGTATTTAATAAATCCATGCTTAACAATTTATTGTTTGTGTGAAAACTAAAGCTATAGTTATTATATAAGGGTTTTTTACCCGTCTTGGCGGCGTAGTTGGCTAACGCGCAAGTCGTGTTGAGCTCAACCGCCGAGTACGGGGAGATCGAGGTTCGAATCTTGGTCCGGTGAAGTGTTTTTTTTTCTAAATGGTTTTCCATTCCTCCTCCACGCATATGCGGGTTCACTTCCTCTAATTAATCCTTCCCAATTCCTAATCCATTAGCTTAATTAGTACTTATAGCGTATAACCCTAACGGGTAGTAAGACGCGGTGCTAAATAATAATCATAATAAAACTATATATTTTAATTCTAAGTTGACCAAATACACTATAGAAAAATACATTTAATGCTGTGGAATTGAATATGTGTGTGTTTACATATCACCTTTGTGATGATGTATATTATGTACAAATACAATATACATCATATATAATCACAATTCACAATCCCACGTATATAGTATACAGCCTATCAATATTTATATCCACACAATTCCACTTCAACATACAATGCTATTGTACTCTCCATAGTGAATATATATAATTTTTTCGCCATAACAACTATGTATTAGTTAAATTATATTTCTGACATCTAACATAACTGAGTCCTCAAAGTAGAAAGGCTTACAACCTTGTTTTTTAATGTAAATGTTGAACTCTAATTGCAATGGGTTACGATCTGCTTAAGAAACCTTTTTGATACACTTTTCTGATACACACAATGATCAAGAATAGCAGAATTATTTTAAGAATGTGGTTCGAAACATAATAAGTCTGTTCACATACAATTATTTCCTGGACTAATGAAGTTAATAAAGAAAATATTTTTCTAAGATAGTATATGTGATAAAGGAGACTAAAATGAATTAGACCTAAATATAAGATTAACTGCTCTCCCGTGGTCTATCGGGCTACTCTCATGTTGGATTAGACTTCCGAAGACGGGGAGATAGGAGTTCGATCCCGGTCAGGTGCACTGAGGGTTTTTCCTAAATGGTTTTCACTCTTCCTCCACGCAAATTCGTGTGCACTTCCTCTCAATCCTAATCCCTAACTCATTAGTGTAATTAGTACATAGGCTTATAACCCGAACGGGTAATAGGACACGATTATAAATAAAACTACTTTCCCAGCATTGCAAATAGCGTATTTACGATCTAATAGAGACATTCCCCTGATTATATAATTTAAATAATTATCATTATTAATTTGCCTTGTTATGAATAATTTAATCACATAAGAACTTCGTTATTTTCATTAAGTGTTTAAATACTATTTTAACTTTGCCAACTATTCTAAGTTTCGTTGAGAAATAGAAATGCGTGGTTCTACGATGATGCGAGCTAATATAAATTTGTAAGGTCTTGTTTAAGGTAATATGTTCGAACAATGCTAAATACGTGTCCACATTTGGACGAAAATTAAAACTTCAGAATTATTTCCACTAAATCGAGTTAATTTAAATGCTTCAGATACACTGAAAGACTTTCTGTATTTTTTTTGTGGTTACTACTTCCTAAAGAAGAATGTTTGTTTAAAACTGTTTTTTTATAGAATTCAATAATTTAAACCCCGCTTCAGTAGCCAAATGGTCTAAGGCGCCACTCTCATGCTAGACTAGCATACTGATTACAAGGAGATCGGGGCTCAAATTCTGGTCGAGTCTAACGAGAGTGTTTTTTTATTCTCTTCTAAATGGTGTTCCACTATCCTTCCACCCAAATGCGGGTAGATTACCTATAGAATGCTTCCTTACTCATCCCTACCCCCCTAGAGTAATGATCACATATGTGTATAGCCTTAACAGGTAACCGACCCCTGGCTACGAGCCTAGGGGTCCCGGGTTCGATTCCCGGCTGGTACCTTGGTTATCTTTCCTCAAAGAGGAACTACCCCAACATACATCAGGGTTTGGTTAATTAAGTTTAAGTTATGTTTAAATGTTCTAGCTGGTTCTACACCCTCATACTCACTACCACCCTCACCTCATCTGGACATGGAAGAGCCTCCACGGAAAGGAAGCACGATTAGTTTTAGTGTTAGTACATTCGAGCGTCCCCTGGGCAACGGTACATTAGTACGGGTTAATATTCCCAACCCAGAAGAGCTATATCTATATAGGATATATATACACCTGAACAAGTTAGTAAGACGTGACGACGAAAAAAATTAAGGGCAGGTTGCTACTATTTATCTCATTTCTGCCATAATTTATTATAATTTTAACTCATTTATGATTTTAAAACCAAACATTTCGTGTTTTTTTTTTTCCATTCTTAAGGTAATTATTTTTATAAGGAGTTCCATTGATTGATTGATTTTCCCCATACTAAAATTTAATTTCAGCAACAATAAGAGCCTATTTTTAGATGACAGTTATCAGATTAACACACGCTTATATCTGCGCAACCTCCAGAATCAATACTGTCTAACTGCACCAGTCAGTTGCAAAACTTGTTAGTTGCAAACTAAAACATCTCAGCCATTTATATATGATAAATCAAGTGAAAATATATATTTTACAACTTAAAGTGAAGTGAAATAAAAACATAGACAGATATGTATGTGTATATATTGCTAGTTAATGTGAAGTCACATTTTGACTCCCCCCCCCAAGTAGCTTTGATGCAATTAGATTGTTTTGAAGCTGGACAGCTCAAATATCAATTGTAATAAGTTTGTCCTTATTAATTACGTTTTAATTTGAATGCTTGTATTTTTACTTTAAATTTATCATTGTAAGCTATGCTTTAATCGTTATTAGTGAGGCATCATATATTAATCTAAGCCTAGCTTAAACTCTCAGTTCACCGAACCAGCCTTGCTGTGCCTGTAAGCAGTTCTGTATAAAATCAACAGATCGATACCTGAGCGCCAGCTCGAGAAGTGTTTTTTCTAGCATCCAACTTGAATGGTGTACAGTGACGTAAAAACGTGCTAGACAAAGAATCCTGGTCACGTCACGTTTCTGCAAGGGACGACAGTCATCACAAAGTAAAATCATTATTATACCTTTTAAAAAAAAAAATGTGACTAAACTTTTACCACTAAGATGACAATCTTAAATAACTTCTTATTGTAGTATCAAGTGACAGATAGGCATAGGTTAAAATTACATAAATAATTCCTTTAAAACTAGATATGCATTTTTTTAAACCTAACATAACATAACATCAAAATAGTTGGGGATCTTTTGTAAATATGTATTGAAGTGTTAATGGTTTATTATTACTAAAGCCTCCATAAAACTAAATAAATGCGTTAAAGTGGTTTTTATAGTAATGTAAATGTTAAGGAAGGTCCCTTACAATGTTTATTTTAGAAAAAAATATTGTTAATCAAGAGAATACAAATAATTTCCCAATAAAAACTAACTCAGTATGTCAATCAATGTTGAAAATTTTTGTTTGATTTGAGTAGCAAAAAACTTGTAATAATCTTGTAGTGCTTAACCAGTTTTATTGCTTTTCTTGATTTTCGTCATATATATATATATATATATATGTGTGTGTGTGTGTGTGTGTTGAGGCACATAAAGTGCTACCATTCAAAAAAACCAAAAATACTGGTGATAACAATAAATATTTCAACAAATCTTGTTTGTTATCATTTCATTTATTTGAGGTACTTAACGTGCACTTTTTGAACTTACCAATTATATCAGCACACGACTTGTAAAATGAATTACATATAGAACAGATACAACATCCAACCCTCTACCATTAATTCATCACTGTGAAAGTGGAAACCCTCATATCAGCAATGGTAAATTTTACTGACATTCCGGGAATCGAGCCCCTTTAAGCTCAGTGGATAGACATTCCAATGACTGAGCTAAAATGTCGCACTTGTTTGCTATCAATGAGGGTGTTACATGATGGCATAAAATATGTTCTTGGTGTACACGATGAGGCCAGGTCAAGGCTATCACCGGTAAATGTAACCGAAGGTTCGCTATTCCTTTGTATTTTAACTAATATCTAACCTGCTTCGGTGGCCGCATGGTCTAAGGCATCACTCTCGTGTTAGACTAGACTGCTGATTACAAGGAGATCGAGGTTTGAATTCCAGCCCAATGTAATGAGGGTAGTTTTCCCTAAAAGGTTTTCCACTCTCCCTCCAGGCAAATCAGGGTATGTTTTCTCTAAACTCAACCTTCCTCATTCCCTAATTATTAGTGTGTGTATATAACCTGAACAGGTAGTGAGTCACGATGCTAAAAAAACAACTAATATCTAGACGAATCTAACGAACCGTGTCACAATGTTGTTCAGGGTCCTCAAAGGATAAAGATAATCAAAAATATAAAGAAAAGCATGAATCATTTAACGAGATTTAAGAATATATCCTTTCGGGCATGTACCGAGCTAGCTACAAAAAAGTTATTCGTGGTTCGACAATCGTTTCATAAAATTACTTCAAGTTCAAAGACATGATCGCTGAACATGTCATATCGATGGCCAATAGTGTTTTGTCAAGTGGTTCATTTTTCTCCTTAATACACATTATTAGTTATTTTTGAGCTTGGGGGTTCTTGAAAGACCTCGTGGCAAAGATTGTTGGAGTCGTCTTAATATCAGTTATACAATGGAAGAATAAACATATACTGTAATTTCGTTTTACAAAGTTGTGGTGGCCTTGACCCGACCTTAGTATTTCCACCATAAACATTATTTATACAATCATATAAAGTCAAACTTAAAAACAAAAAATATTTTTTATATATTTATTTTTATCAACAGTACTTTAGTAGATGTAAATTTGTAACACTTTATGTGATTCTCTTTGTTTATCTACCTGTATTATATAAAGTGAGAGTGAGAAATAGAGAGAATATATGTGTGGGAGAAAGATTATATATATATATATACGGGGATCGTATGTGATTGGCTTAGATCTGGTCACGTGACCACTCCCCCCGCTCTCTTATTGGCTGTTGGCTTTCCCCCTCCCTTCCCCCTGGCCCCGTCCTCCTCCTGTTGACCCCCTTTCATCGTTTTATTTTTGTCGAAACTTGTTTGTTCCGATCCCATTGGTTTTTTATGTGTGCTCAATGGTTTTTTATTTGTGCTTATTGGTTTTTTATGCATGGGTAGGATAGGGACGACCGTTGGAGTTTTTATCTATTTATCGGTGTTGAGGTTATTTTAGTTTATTAGCGTGCAGTCCACGGCATTGGGCACTGCTCCCACGGCGTGTCGGCATCGTTAGTGAGGGCGCAGCACAAATCTCTCCTGACGGCCGCTTAGCGTAGTGTGTGAGCATCCGGCAATGGTTCCCTCTCGTAAGACTCTATTGGACTTCCTTTCACTTTTCCCCTCCACCATCCTCCCTCCAGGACCCCTCTTCGTGAGCTCCATGTGTCAAATAGCCCGGAGGGAGTGGAGTTGAGGAAAACTACAATGAGCCCTTAGCTAGAGCCGTTAACCCTAAACTTGTTATAAATGTTGAAATCGGGGAGCAATGACCCTGTTGAAGAATTATTAAATGCTGTCCACCGGCTCAGATGTGGTTTCTAATTCTCATTCAAGGGCCGATTTTTCTGAAACAATCTTTATTAAAGTACCTTATAGTGTTTCAGCGCTCGCCGTGTACGGTAACATGAATTCGAACCTTGATATCCTTGCCCGAATGTAAGAGACAGAATAATAAAATTAGTGGTTGTAGGGATGTACCATCATTTGCGCCGGGTTGAAATGTGAAAACATATAGGTTGTTTAAGAATCAAATAGCCAAAGCTATTATTTTTGCTTTTAGTGATGAATACTCCAGCTGGATATAGTTGACACCTGAACACGGAACTCGAACCCTCCAATGCCATCTGGATATCTTTGCCCGAATGAGAGATAAATGATAATAAAATTAGTGGTTGTCTCCTACCTCCTTACGTCACAGGGCGTTATGTGTACCCGTATTTGCGCAGTTGGAAAAATAAATACGAACGCAGAGGGTGGATAGCAGTCCTTTATGGCATATCGGGCCTCATAGCCACCAGAGGGTCTAACACGTCCATGTTCGCCAGGAGCGTTAGCACGATTGACAAGTAATTGTAAATTCATACTACTCTACATATATCGGGCAATCACCGATGCGGAAACAATATTATTGACCAATAAGAAGCCGACAACTTTACATGCAGCACACCCCATTGAAGCTACTATAAATAGACCTTGAAATAAATACATTAGGTCATTATAATTAATAATTGCGGTGGATAAACATCGAAATGAGTTTCGACGCGCTGCAAAATTGGATAAATTCAGGTATATTTTAAAAGCGTTTTGTAGGTTTTAATGGTAACTATTTTACTTATTACGTCTTTGGTGTACAGAGGTATTTGATCTTTTGATAGACTGTCAAGAAGACGCACCCCCGGCGCCTGCAGCCATAACTCTACCGGCAGCGCTCGATATAGTGAGGATGGAATTTGCCTGGCGGATAACGACTGGTTCATGGGTAATTAGCGTCCTGCTATGGATTTTAGAGAATTGGCAGTTTTTTTCCCCGATAGTAATTAATAAGTATTTATTTAATTTCAGATTACTGGGATACATACTGGCTGGACGCCGGCCTTAAGGACCACGAATCACGCGCAGTGGATTTTGCAGGTTAAATGTGGGCGCCACCCCTTTAAAGCAGCGAAGCGGAGATGGGCCCTGTACTGGACCAGCTCCCAGAAGCGGTCGGTGCTCTACCTGGCGCCGCTGTCTTCACACCACCAGCAGGCTTCACCCTACAGGGCCCTACCGCAGCCTCCGGAAATGTTATTAACAGTTTGCCTGATGTTTGGGCTGAATTGGACGCGATAGACCACCTGATATGTATGTTTGCCATTCTTTAATTACTAAAGAACATATTTTAGTACCATCTACAAGTAACAATACTAAAGCCACTAGGTTGGAAATAGACAGCTTACTACGCAAGATTTGTTCGCGTTCTCTCTTCCCCCAAACCCCGTTGTTTCGCTGGCATGCCAAAACCTTTTGTCAGCTGACCGTTTCAAGTTTAACCAAAAATAATATTAGCACTTATATTCATAGTATTATTATTACAAACATTCAAATCAAAAAAGATAGAGAAAATTATAACTGTCGCTTTAGCCACATATTAAATTCACGTTTGCAATGTGTTCGATAAAATTTTTATAAGATATTCAACCGTCACCTTAGCGCATTCAATAGCATGTCTGCATGTTCGATTCCCGACACGGCTAAAAAAGTTGGTTTGAAAAATTTACAGCCAGTGGACCGGATTTATGAATGTCTTAATCTTTTAATTAATTCGCATTTTATGGATAAAAAATTGACCCGAGCTTTAGGCTGGAAAACAGTAACGGATTTATATTAAATTATAATATTCAATGAAATAAAGATTTTATTTAATTCTAAAACAAAATTATTCCGACCAATAGATAACTTAATTCTGAACATTAAAAATTACTTTCTAACATTAATATATATTTTTATCCATATGTGTTAAGACATGTTTTTACTAATACCTTATTTAAAGCTAGATTTCTTGAATGATAAGCGTGGTTGTGGTAAACCTAGTTACTCATCGAATTAACAGATGGCGTTGAAAGTCAATTTAGAGCCGAAAAAATTTGCGCTTTGCCAAGAAATTATATGATATATGATTTTAAAACGAGAATAGTATATATCTAGTGTTTCACTGTGTTTTAAGTATAGTTATTTCTTACAGGCATTCAAATATACACCGGCATATAAATTAAACAGAGAAATTCTATTTTTTGGTAGGATTTTAATCCAGGCATGTTTTAGCATGATAAATAAGGTGTTTTGGAGTGAGTCCCAAAGAAGTTCTTACAGGCTATATTTTTTGTTGCCTAATATTTATCGTTCATTTTACCACATTGTTGTAATTTGACGGTTTACAGCAATGTGTGATAAACGAGCCCGGTGGTAGTGGAATCGGTTTTGAACCGAGATCTAGTGGAAGTTGAAGGCGTGGCGATGGAGTTTGTCTCCAGGTGATGTTCCGTTAGGCCAGGCAGTGGAAAGTTTGGCGTTCACAATATTCTGAGAATTGTAGAAATATTTTTATTTGAATGGTCGTATTTTTAAAAACAGCTATATCGTTAGTGAGGTCTTGGGTGTGAACTAGTAAAAAATTAAATGTTTAAATATCAATTGATCTTAAAAATAATTGACAATATCCACTTAAACATAAAGTGCAATACTACAGCCTTTGTTCATATGTTATTGCGCTTTAGTTTTCCAATTGTTATAACTTTTCATTGCCAAACAAGAATCATAATATTATATCCACTTCACATCTTTTTGTTTGAAGTTTCAGAGATTGTAATCAAAACTAAAATATTCTATATTCAAAAAATTAAAAGAAACGTAGACATTTTATCATATTACAATTTTCCGTGCTAAAACGAAGAACGGAAGAACGGAATTTCACCTTCCGGCTGATCCACAAAATACATTATAGCTAGGCCTGTCAGTATTTCCAGAGACTCACAGCAAAACACCTGATTAAACTAATGTTAAAACCTGCCTGGATATAGAAACTACGTAAGCCTGGTTGAAAAAATAATTACACTGCAATCGCTTATGTGGCTATAAATATCCGATATTAAATATACACAACATCCATCCGAAACTTTAACAGGGACTCGAACCCCAAAACCTAAGTCTATCATACTACAATTTCCCCGGTT
>CABEEJ010001766.1:68718-137492 GCA_901482245.1 Timema douglasi | reverse complement strand
TGCTTCACGTTTCCATGGATGGACCAAATAAATGCAAACCTCACATTTTTAAGTGATCTCAAAAGTTACTTGAAGGAAGATTCTCCAAAAGATCCTGAGTTACTGGAATTTGGAACTTGTTCTTTACACATTGTCAATGGTGCTTACAAAACAGCACATGCAGACTAGATGGACTATTAACCAGTTTTTGCGCTCACTATATTATTAATTTAAAGATTTTCCAACAAGAGATGCAGACTATCAAAGAATAACAGGATCATCTCTTTTCCCGACAAAGTTTTGTCCTATTAGATGGGTAGAAAACTCAAGGGTGTCACAGCGAGCAATGTCAATGCTGCCGTATTAAAAACGGTATTTTTATTCTAACAGGCATCCTCCAAAATCCGATAGTGTTCAAACATTAAGCAATTTTGTGAAGGTTGAACTTCTGACATCAAAGTTGGAATTCATGCTGTCAGTTTCACTTGAGCTGGAGCAATTTCTCACTGAATATCAGTGCAATCAAACTCTATTGCCATTTATGTTTGCAGATCTAAATAAACTACTTGAGAACTTGATGAACAGAATTGTAAAATGTGATTTAATGAATTCAGCAAATACTTCCAAAAAATTGTTATCCGTTGATTTATAGAAACAATCTAACATGAAATCACTCCCTACTGTAGATATTGGGTTCACAGCATCAGCAGCTTTGAAAGGAATTAAAGACATCACGCTCTACTTCATTTCAGAGGAAATTGTCAAAAATTCCTAGTTGATCTCTGCAACAAACTTTTACCTAAGTGTCCTCTCTCCTACAAAATTGTCAAGGGTGCTAATTGTCTCTCTTCCGTAGCTATGCTCAATTCTGTTAGGACCTATAGGATAACTTCTGCATTGTAAGTCCTACTAGACAAGAAACAACTATTTAGCATGCAAGATGATGTAAAAAGAGACTATTTGGACTTTGTATTAAAGCAAGAAGTTATTGACTACCTTAAACAATTCACTTCAAGTGGGTGACCAGCTTGATAAGTTATTCATGAATATTTTTTCTAGAGTAAATGCATCCCAAGAACTACAATATTTCACTAAAACATTCTTGTTCTCTTCCATAGCAATGCGGCCATTGAGCAAAGTTTTTCTGTGAATAAAGAATGTCTGGTTGAAAACCTACATAAGGACAGCCTTATTGCTCAACATGTAACTTGTGGTGCAATCACTGCAGCCAGGGGACTTCTAAATATGACAATTTCAAAAAAGATGATTCATGCTGTGAGTAATTAATGCATCAGGAATAAGGAAAGAAGCGCTTGAGAAGAAGAAAAAGATCGAAGTAGACTTAAGTTAAAAAAAGAAAAACAGCATCTGAAGAAATAAGAAAATTAGAAGTAAAAGAAGAACAGTTTTGCAGAAAGCAAAGGAAGAGGCAGAAGTGTTAGAACATGACATGCAAAAATTGAAAACGTTTTGTGGTTGAATGATTTTTAACTTTTATATACATTCTAAAAGAATATTTTGTTTTTGGGGTTTATCATCTTAATTTTTAATAATGTTAGGTAACTGCAATTATCTTTATTTACAAGTAATTTTTATCAACATAATACTTGTTGGTTATTTTTCATTGAAGATTCTGTATCTTTATTACTATATATTTACTAAACAAATTAATTATCAAAAATATAACTTGTCGAAAGTATCGACTGTCAAGGGGTGGTGGGGATAATAGTTAGTTTTTGTGGTAGAGTAAACTCCCTGGCTGTAATCATTCTTTGAAGTTACGCCACCAAGGCTGATTACTTGTACCTCTTAAGTTATAGGAGTGAGGTGAGATGACCTACCAATTTTGCCAGGAGAGGTATTTTCACTTACCACATAGAACTGACGGCTTTACTTCCCCTCCAAAGGATGTTAAGATATTATTTTTTTCTCGCTCAAGAAAAAGCCTTTGGCCTCTCTTGGGTTTGAACTCACAAACATCGGGTTCTAAAGCAAGCACTTTACCCCAAGATAACTTAGGTCGGCGATGATACAGGTCATTCAAAAAATGTAATGTATGTATGTGTGTATGCACATTTATTAAAGATGGGTAGGATCCACCTTTTTTCAAATATGAAACTTCATTTTGCCATCAAATCCCTAATTAAAATTTGAATTTTAGAAATATTGTGAGCATAATTATTTAACATTCCCTATAACTAGAATTTTTTCCTTCACTTCTGATTTTGTGTACATTAAATGGTAAAATAATAATATGGGGCTTGGTTGTTAGATTTTTCCTCTCATTATTTTGGTTTTAACCACAAGAAACTATTTAGCTATTTTAATACCTTTAAAAATAACTCAAACTTAGTACTTATTTAAAAAAAAATGATTATGATTTGAGTCTTGTATCCAAGAATATTCCTTGTAGGTTCTAGGGTCCCATCCTTAGTATATACTAGATTATATGCATCAATACACTTGATTCTTGATGTAAAAATGTTTTAACTATTACAGACCTAAGCCTACCCTAACTTTCTACCATTTTATGATATTGAAATAGGGATTGTTTGTCTCCGAGTACCTTTCATATATACTGGGTTTCTTAAAAAAAATATCCTGGAAGTATACTGGAATTTCAAAACTATTCTCAAGTAAACACCATGTACTGTATGATACTCGTTCATCAGGCTAAAACAGTCCACTATGATGTTTCTTTCATAATTCACTGTATGATTGGGCAGTTTAAATTATAAAAATAACTAGGCCCATATATGTATATTTTATAATTACATTTTGTTCTTATTTCTTTGTAGTTTTTGAATTATAAACTAATCCCAGCTAACAAACCCAACTTTCTATATTCCATTCACCGTAGGAATTGACTTCTGAAAGGCCTTTTTCCCTACCATAAATCTACTATATAGTAGGATATTGTTAGGAAAAAAGACCTTTCAGAGATTAATTCCTACCGTGAATGGAATATATGTCTCAAACATTTAATAGTGTGATCCAAGGGTGAGATTGCTTATTTTTTCTCTGTCAAATTATTATTAGAAATTAATTTTTTCAGCACCTAAGCCATACACACACACATGCACATGTACTCACACATATTCTAAAGTTTCTAATTCTAACAAAACAAGCGTGATGAAAAAATTTTAAATCATTAAAAAAAATTCTAGAAAACCTACCCATTTGGTATTTTTAAGCATGGGTCCTCTAGATAGTTAATTGTAATTTCTATTTATTCACACATGAAATGTTAGGTTAAGCTCAGTTAAGTTTTCTTAGTGAAAGCATTTTGCATTAAAAATCATGGTTTTAAAAATTTCCTATGCAGTAGAGATGTTTGGGGATCTGTTCATGCATATTGTAGCTTTGATGTGTGACAATCTTCTTAAAGTTGTTTCATTGGAGGGCATTCAAAGTTTTCATTCTAAAGATATTAAAACAATAGTTAATCATTTACAATTTTAGGCCTAATACTTAGAAAGGAAAATGTAGTACTTGTTGATGCTTTATGCATATGTAGACAAACAGCAATGCGAGAAACCAAATTTATGTGTTCCATGCAATGATGTACAGTATATGGCAGAACACTATCCAGTAATTTAGATGAGTTTTAGAATACTTTTTTACGGTTTGGAATTTTTATACAAGGTTTGTTTTGTTATAATCAGGAACTTCAGAATCTTGTTGTGTGTATAGGTGCTAGAAAACATTATATTTATAATAATTTGACACTGAAAAAAACCAATTAGTGTGATAAGATAGGCAGCAATTACACGAATTTATTTTATTAAAAAATTAAAAAATAAGGCAAAATATTTATATTTGAAATAAGTTTACTTTGTAATTTTATTTTGTCAGTTGCTGCACACCACTAATTCAAAATGCCACTCAAATAAGATGGCTGGCCATCTCACTGCTATTTCGTGTGCGACCCATCACCTCTACAGATGCAGATAGTTTATCCCCCGCTGAGGTGGACAGTCTAAAGAGTGAAGTAGAGTTTGAGAACTTATTGCATCATGTTTTACCACCAGAAACTTCTTCAGTTGTACTTGAGGTAGGTCATTTCGAATCTAAGGCTTAGTTTCCAACCTCAATAAAATTTAGACCAAACAATAGAAGAACATGTCAGAAAAAACAAATTAATTACAACATTGCTACATCATTAGTATGGGAATGGGTAGGTTAAGCTGTTCCACAAAGTATTCAAGTTTTACCTAACAAATATTTTTAAATAATATTGCCTCTGCAGGAAATTATCAGCCTGCACAGCAAAGTGTTGCACGCCGGAAGAGCCAAGTCGGGGGTGTCGTGTTTGTCAGCAGAGAGTTACACATGTCTTCGAGAGTGTCTACTGACAGACCCTGTCGGGGCAAACTCCATAGTGCAGCAGCTGTTGTGTCTTTGGTGCCCACACTTCTCCGAGACAGACAATCAGCTTCAGGACTTATACAAGGAGGTCCTCTGGCTTTGTATCCAGGGCATTGAAATCTCTGCTCAAGGTGAGAATATGTACGTTATATAATGATTAGCTCATGCACACTACATAGTGAGTGGTGAACTCTTGCTTGGTCAACGGTTGAGAAACTTGATGGAAACCAATCAAGTTAAATTATATATTAAGAGGAATTTTATTTTTATATTAAATGTTTACTACAGCAAATTACAAACTCTTCCAATATACTTATTGTATTAATATTTTATTCAAAATAACTTTGAGCATCATATTGGTTAATGGTTTCTTTGGTTTAGTACTCAAACAATTTATTTAAAAAAAAAATCATCTAAATAACACAACCAGACAATGTTATAAACTGGGCCTACATTTGATACATAAAAGAGAAATTTGTCAAAATATTTGGCTTTGATATGACAATAAATACAATATTTATTCATGTTAATTCCCATTGCTTTCCACAATGTAGAATGTGACAACTTTGCTTGGAAATAACTAAACTCTAAATAAATGTATATACTAGAGCTAGGTCAATGCTGATTATTAATCCGATCATCGGCCAATTATGGCACGATCTGTTAAGCTGATGATCGGCATTTTGAACTTGATTATTTATGCCTATCTTTTTAACTGTGTAGATTGGTTAGAAGTCAGTTAGTGGTGACTTATCAGTTTTAAGCAGGGTTGCAAACAACAGGGTTCTTTGCACTGACCGGGAAGCGATTGTTTTGGGTGATTTGGTAGGTGTAAAGGCAAAGGAGGTAGTGGGGGCTGATAACTGGTCATGTTTTAAAGGGCAATCTCTGCTGACTCATTTTTGATGGCTTGCAAGTGAGACAGAGTGAGAGAGAGAGATATTGCTAGAGGGTATATTTCAAAGTAAAAGCATTGTGTGCAACAGTCTAGAGATAGAAAAAGTGTGAAAGAACAAGAGGGTGACAGTCCCAAAATAACAAATTAACACTGGTTCATGTTTACTGGACTGCTCAGATAATTATTCACCTTTATTACTTGTATGATAAATTTTATAAATACCAACTTATGACTATATTTAATGATTTCAAAATATTAATTTTGTCATTATAATTATTGTTTGTTTAGAGTGCATTATTTAAAATATAAATAATAATCATTTTAAGCTACTTATGTGACAACTTTGCATAAAAAAGATGAAAACAAATAAACATACCTAATCATAGTCATTGAATAACATTTTGCTAGTTTTGAAATAATTATATAGATTATTAATAATTTATTCCCACAGTTGAGCATTTTAGATTGATATCAAAGTTGTTTAAAGCCTTATCTACTTTGTAGGTGCTCCTCCCGTTTTTAAAATTAATGCAGCAGCATTTTTAGGTTCTTTACTTATCTTTTATTTTGGTTATGGTTAAGACTTAGATAAAAATTTAAGATTGGCAATATAAAGTGAAAGTATATAATACACTGATGAATTAATAAAATGTTTAAAATTATTAAAAGGTTGATATTGATATATTTTAATGTTCAAAAAGAGGTTAAACTATGATTTCAACAAGCATAAATATGTCACAATAAGTTTAAAAATGGATCAATAACATCATCAACAACAATTATTAGACTATAAGTTGACGACAAGTAAAAAAAAAGCTAAACTGTGCTTTCAACAAGCATAAATATGTCATGATCAAGTTTAAAAATGGATCAATAACATCATCAACAACAATTATTAGACTATAGGTTGACGACAAGTTAAAAAAATAACATATACAACATATAAATATAATTAAAATATCTAAAACAAAAATTGACGATAACACATAGTTTACACTCCAACACTGATGTTGAATAGTTAAATACAATTAACCTCGTAGGTATAGCGTCTTTCAAAGTGATACAAAAGAATGGGATTGTAAGGAGTTGGATTGGGATTAAAATTTGGTAATTAATATAAGTTTAAGTATAGAATCTAAGTCTCATTCTTGTTCAGTCACATTACTCCTTTAGCAGGTAATCAGTAAGAAAGCCAATTCAATTCTTGCCAAAATGTTTCGGTACGATTATACCATAATCATGGCCACAAAGTCGTTGTGTGGGAACACAAGGTGATGTTATGACTGATAGATTGAGACTAATCCTTCTTTTATGTTTATTAATATTTTTCTAAGAATTTAATTAACAAAAAATTGTGTATATTCAAAAATTTATGTTTGTGGTGGAAACAGTAATGGACGGGAAAAAGTAAAGCAATTTATAACATGTAACCAATAATTTTAAATTTACTAAGCTGTTAGATAAAAGTATGTCTAAGTATATAAAATAATCTGTATGAAATATGTTAGGAATTTTACAAACTTTTTTTTTTTTGCATTCCTCATCAACTGTTTGCATCCTATGGCCGGGTCTGTTTAGTAAAATGACTCCATCTTCCACCATTATTCCTTCTTTAATTGCTTCCATCCTCCTCCTCTCACTTGCACACCTTTTTTATCTGATCCTCACATTGCTTTCGTGGCCTCCCTTGGGGTCTTTTTCCTACACACTTCATTCCATAATTTTCGTTGGCATCCTCTCCTTCTTCATCCTCATTACTTGCCCATACCATTTCAATCTTGCTTCCTCTACTATCTCATGTACTCCCTATATCCTCACTCTCTCTCTCGAATAACTTCATTCCTAATCTTGTTTTTACCTGTGATAGCTAACATGATCCTCACAATATTAATTCCCATGGCCCTCACTTTCCTTGTCTCTTTTACATTCATTGTTCATGTTTCTTCTGCGTGTGTGACAATGGGTACAAAATACACTCTGTACAACACTCTCTTACACTTCAAGGGCACTTCTATTCTCCATAGCAAGTCTCTTACACACCTATAAATCAACTCTTCCTTCTGTTCTCATTTTATTAGATCCTCTCTTCTGCCACCTTTTGCCTCAATCACAATTCCAAGATATTTAATGTTCTGTACTTTTCTCAGCTCCATTCCATCCAACTTTAAAGCTTTATTAGCCCTTATCCTCTTTCTTGTCATTAACATCACTTCACATTTTGCCATACTAAATTTTGAATTCCAAACTCTTTTTCTTTCTCATTCCAGTCCTATAACTGTTCTTGTACTTCCTATTCCCTCTCCCCCATTCCATCAAGTCATCCGTTAACATAATGGCTATCATTCTTTCCTCCCTGAGTTTCCTTGACATTTTATTCATGACCATTTCCATTAACATTATAGTAATAGTGGGGCACCCCCCCACCCCCCTTTGTCCTCCCACTCTTCTTTTTAACACAACTCCTATTATCCTCATATTTGCTTTTCACATTATTTCAACTCCTCTTTCCACTTCGGCCTCTTCCATTGCTTTCCAAACTTTATTTCTATACACACTATCATATGCTTTCACCACATCTATAAATACCAATACAAAGTCTTTCCCAAATTCTTACAATTTTTTCATCAGCTGTCGTATTATAAAGATCAAATCTATTGTAGACCTCTGTTCCCATCTTCACCTTCCTTTAATTTTATTTCTTATTCTCTTTTCCATTATCTTCTCTTATAATGTATACAGTAGTACATCAGCATTGTCCCCCTATAATTTGTACACCTCTTCCTGTCTCCTTTCTTAAAAATAGATATTTTAACTCTACTTTTCCAGTCTTCCAGTACCTTTTCCTCCTTCCCAATCGCTCTCAGCATCCTGTATAACCATTGAATAAATGCTTCACCTCCATCTCTGATCATTTTCACAGTCATTTCATCCGCACCTGGTGCTTTTCCTTGTTTCATCCTCTTTAATGCGTCCTCCACCTCGTTCCCTGTGGGATCTTCTGTTTCACTCTCATCCCTTTCCTCTTGTGGGTTGAACATCTTCTCAAAACATCTTATCCATAGTTCCTTTTCTTCCTCTTATGTCTTCAACGTTCTTCCTTCTTCATCCATAACTATAACTTCTTGTCTTTTCTTTCTTTTACTGTTTCTTACCTGGCTATATAACACTATATTACTTTCTTCCATGTCCTATTCAAGTATTTCTGACCATTTTTTGCATCCAATCCTTCTTGGCTTTCTGTACCACTAGCTTTGCTATTTTTTTCTTATTATATTCTTCCTCGGTTTCCTTATCCCTATTCAACTCCTTCTGAATGCTTTATTCTTCTTCACTGCTTCATTCATCCTGTCATTCTACCAAGATGTCTCCTTCCACTTCCTTTTATTACTTGTCCTCCCACATACCTCCTTTGCAGCTCTCACCAAACTTATATTAAACCTCTCCTATGCCACCTCTAGACGTTGTAACTAATCCTTGGGCATCACACTTCTTTCCTTTCTTAAGTACAGCTCTGTTTCCTCTTCATTTCTTAACCTCCACACCCCTCTTCTTTCTTGTCTTACTACCTTTATCCTACATTCCCATCCCTTTATTATTTACACCAACAACCTGTGGTCACTATCTAAGGACACATTTGGTATCACCTTGATATTTCCGGTCTGCCTTTTCATTTCCTCATCCATGATAAATTAGTCTATCACCGACTTTTGCTCCCCATCCCAATTGCATCTAGTGATCTTATGTCTTTCTCTTTTATCCTTATACCAGCTGTTTGACACTTTCATTTTATTTTTTTGCACACAACTCCAAAGCATTCTACTGTTTTCGTTTCGTTCTCCTCATCCTTCTTTCCCTAACACCTCCTCATCCTTCTTTCCCTAACACCTCCTCAAACGCTCTTCTCTGAGTTACTACTTTTGCATTAAGATACCCCATTACTAACTACCACTCGTTTCCCATATGTCTTTCTAGATCTTCCTAAAACTTGTCCTTTTTTTCTTCTAGGCACTCCAATTGTGGGTCATACACTTGTATAACCTCCAATTTTTTTCCCTCTTTCATTTATTATCTTGTCATTCGTTCCTACCACCTCTTCCTGCAGCCCTTATCTCACTACAAAGCCTACTCCATTTACCCTCCCTTCATTGTTTCCCATACAATGCAAAATTTAGCATTTTCTTAATTTCCTCATGCTGCTCCCTATATGAGGGAATTACAAACTAACCTAACTTAACCTTCCATTTCTTGAGAAAATTATATGTCATAGCTTAGGTTTTATTTTGTGTATTGCTTCTTGTTAATGGATTGAAACAAGATGTACTTACCCCATTACTCTATAATTTAGCTTTAGAATATACTATTAGCGTAATGCAAGAGAGTAGGGAAGGCTTGTCATTAAACAATACAATGCAACTCTTAGGGTACACAGATTATTTAGCTTTATTAGGTAACAGTAAGGAAGCTGTTGCAAGAAATGCAGAAATTTTATTAGAGGCTAGTAAGGAAATAGGGTTAGAAGTGAATGCTGTAAAGACTAAGTAGACTATATGATAACACGGAGAACACAGATTGAGGACGATAATTTAGATATTTCAGCAAACAACAGGTCATTTGATAGAGTTAGTGAATTCAAATATTTAGGGACAATTTTAACTAACGATAACAATATTAGATTGAAAATTAGAAAAAGAATACAGTCAGGAAATTATTGTTTCTACTCAGTCAGTAAGTTGTTGGCATCTCGCCTGCTGTCAAGAAATGTAAAGCTCAGAATATACAAAACAATAATTTTATTAGTTTTTCTTTATGGGTGTGAAACATGTCCTCTTACCTTGAAGGACGAAAATAAATTTATAGTGTTCGAAAACAGGGTGCTTAGGATGATATTAGGTCCAAAAATGGACAAAGATAGTGGGGAGGGGAGGAGGCTACATAATCATGAGCTGCATCTGTACTAATCACCAGGCATTGTTAGGGTAGTAAAATCTCACAGGCTATGTTGGGCAGGTCATGCAACGCGAATGGGAGTATCTAGCACTGAGTTTAAGGTATTGAATGGAAAAGACCACTAGGAAGACCCAGACGTAGATGGGAGGATAACATTTGGATGGACTTGAGAGAGATAGGATGTAATGAGATAGACTGGATAGAAGCTCAAGATAAGGATAAGTGGCATACTTTTGTGATTGTGGTAATGAACTTTCTTGTTCCTAATGCTATAGAGTAAGTAAGTAAGATATAGGTATGGTCTAGAGGATGATCTAAAGGAAGATTACTCACAATTTTGCTGTGCACGTTTGGAAAACTGTTGAGAAAAATTACCTTCAGTGCGTTCTACAAGGATTTGAATTCCAATTTCATAACAAACAACCCATACCAAACTTTACTATGCCTTACCTCAAATGCCACCAATTTGGATAATAGATAATATATACCCACTTCAGTGGTCGAATGGCTTAAGGGGTCACTCTTGTGTTGGACTAACCTGCTGATGGAGGGGAGATCGGGGTTTGAATCTTGGTCAGGTCTACTGAGGGTGGTTTTACTAAATGGTTTTCAAGTCTCCTTCCACACAAATGGAGGTAGATGACCACTAAAATGTTTCCTTCCTCATCCTTACCCCATTAGATTAATTACCACATATGCGTATAACCTGAACAGGTAGTAAGATGCAGTGATATAAAGCTTGATATACATATATATATTTAGCAACCTATATGTGTTTTAAATTAATTCTTCCAGTTATATTAATTCTGAACTTTCCCATGAAGAATACAAAAAATGGCTTTTCAACATGATGTCCGAGTCCATATGAATTACTTTTCTTGTTTCTATGCTACTCACTCTCTCTGAACTGACATGTACTCAAAAGTGTTGTTCTATCCTATCTTAAGCTATGTTTGCAACTTGCGTACTTGTATAACCCCTTGTTTGAAAAGCCAATGTTTAGTCTAAACAAAATAAATACAATCATATGTGTAGTTTTCAATGTTCTTGGTGCAGGTGCTGCCTCTATTGAAAGAGAGAAGTACCAGAACATACTCCTTTGTCTGGTGTCAGTGCTGCAAGTTTCAGAGGAGAAACAGCCTTCGCTGTCAGAATGGCTGGCGACCCGACTTTTGAGTCTCTGCGAAAGTGAGCTGGTACCCCCACAACTTGTGTACCTTGTCTTGGTGTCTCGAGGGAAGCTGGGGTTCCTGCGAGCTCTCATAGGGCTGGAGAATGATCGGCGGGACCGTGGCTACCAGGGTCACAACGTAGCAGTGATGGAAAGATTGTGCTCTCGGCTAGTTGGGGAGTCTTGCACCGAGGAGCTCTTCTATAGGGTTGTGTGTATGAAGAGACACTGGGTGGAAGATTTAGTGGCAAGTAGTTTATTTTATTAGACTTGGAGCCCTTGGGTTACAATTAATAGGAACTAGAGAAGTCCGATTAAATATCTCAAATACCTTCAATATTTAATCGGATCTAAAGAAAAAATCTCAATGGGTACCACACTTTATGATACTTTGATTCTTAGCTCTCAAAGAGCTCCCATAATGTGAAAGTTCTGCTATTTAAACTAAACATCACAACCCAGAATTTGGATTTCATTGTGGCAATGATAATTTTTTTTTTAATATTATCATCAAATTGTAAATGCACTCAACATGACCTTTGTATTATCATAAATTATTATTATTATTATTAGCATCGCGTCTTACTACCTGTTCGGGTTATACGAACTTACGCTAATGTGTAATGGTAGGGTGATTGTGAGATTAAATAGAGGACCTACAGTTTAACGTGGAATCCGAACCACGGTGGAGGCCTAGCATTCCCCTATTATTATAAATCAAATACAACTCTTTTGATTAGGTTTCTTATACAACTCTTGTATTAACGTTTTAGCAAATACATTATTGTGAGGTTAGATGCATAGAATAAGATTAAAACTGTAAATATTGAGGAATCAGTATCAAGAATAAGAAAATCTTTGCTAAAATTGAATTATTAGAATTGAGAAAAACAGTTATTGTGAAATAGTAAAATTCTAATATTCACTAAGGTCTAATTATATTGTTTTTACACCACTTTTTATTACTATTTAACCATCTTATATAATTCATTTTACAAATTTATTATTTCACCGTTATTTGATAACTGTATGGTAACACTATACAACAGTGGTTCTCAAACTTGTTGCGTTTGCGGCACTCTTTTGAATATTAGAATTTTAGGGGGCACACTTTAAAGGATTAAAGAGTGAGAACCATTTTAAAGAAAAAAGAGTAAGTTTGAAAACAGTATCTTTTTATTAATAAAATTTATACAATTAATACAATTTAGATATTCAAGATTCTATATTAGTTTTTTTTACATTCTTAAAGTAAAAATAAAATAATAAACGATAGTTATAAATCAATTTGTACTTATAAATTAATAAATTGTTATTTAAATGTGAAACTTGAACTTTTGTTGTTATTTTATACTATGTCAGTAATAACAGGCCGTATGTATAACTGATAAGATGACTAGTTCGATAAGTTTATGCCAATTTTATGCAGTTGATGTTCGCAAAAGGTGGGAATCTTAATTTGTAGGGATAACATTTTTACATAGTGATAAAATTTAACAGCACACTATTGAATAGTTTACACCATTTTCAAAAGAAATTAACTAATAAAAATAATTTACATAAAAAATTGTAATAAAATTAACTATTTGATTTGTATTCAATATTATTTAAAATTTCTCTACCTAGCTGATTTGATTAAAAAAATGCTATTCACACACCTCTTTTATATTTTTTTTATTGCCTTTAGTAATTTTTTTAACACCACGTCTCATTTTTACTCGTTCTGGCTATACGCCTATGTACTAATAACTCTAGTGTGTTAGGAATGAGGACGATTGAATTTAGAGGAGGTGTACCCACATTTGTATGCATAAAGTGGGAAACCATTTAGGAAAAACCATCCTTAGTACATCCATACAGGAGCAAACTATTATCTCCTCGTCATCGGCAATCTATTCTATTGCAAGAGTGATGCCTTAGACCATGCGGCCACTGAAGTAGGTTTTAATAATATTATAACTTTTACAAGTCTTATCATATTAGTTTAGAAATCAATATATTTTTAAACTAAAGTTATTCTAAAGTGTAATTTTAAAATTTCCCATCCCGAATCCTAATATTTTGACTCATTTTCCACCCCATTTCTGTCCCAAAATAAAATAGTAATTCCCGTCCATCCCTAGTAATTTTACATTTTTTAGAAAGTCTGACTTGAGTTGCTAATAATGTGCACACACATTCACACACTAGTTCACAAACACATGAAATTTGATACTTTAAAAACATACATTCCTCCCAAACAATGCTCACTTTGTGCCTGATTGATGGAAAGAGCTTGTCCTGGCATGATAGGCTAACATGGCAAATTAAACAATCTTAGGAAGACAAGTGAGTCCGTGGCTCCAAACTATTGCTCAAAATTGGTAAAAGAGACAACATATGTGTTTGTACTTCCCCCCATTCATTCTAAATTCACACTATAGTCAACATATTGATGGGTTGGTACTGCTCAGTTGACCGATAACTTTATGAGTGACGTCTGTGTATTAATTTCTCTTCATGAAAAGTTTTGATATGTAAAAAGACTGCTAATATAGTAAATAAAGTCTCGTAACTATCCACCAAACTATTGATTTTGTTTTTAAATACAACTTTCCACCATGACCTAAACATGAACATCTTCATAATGTTAAAGGTAACTACAACACACAGCCATGTTGCCACAAGTTCGTTATTGTAGATACAAATAATCTGAAATTTTAAATTGGTTTCCTCCTGGTAACTGTTAACGTGGAAGGTGTGTTTGAAATCCTGGTCAAAGACATGTGTGGTTGTTCTTTCACATGTTACTTTTTTTTTTTTTTCAAACTAATGTTGATGCTTTCTTCCCCATCTATTTCTTGTATTCTAAGCTGTTGATAACATTCATATTATAAAATTCTATAAAACAATAACATTCCAATACGCATACAATTTAACTTTTCAATATATATTCTAGGGATGGGACCCTCGAATCCATCAACTCCCTCGAATCCTCAAGGATAGAAAACTTCAGATTTGAGATTAAAATTATTTTAAAAATATTTGCTTTTCATTTTTTCATGTGATTTTTTTTTTTCCAAATGAAATTTTTAGAGCTCTATTACTGGTTATTGGTGGTTCAAACACAATTATAATTATAAAATTAACTAGACAACCAGGCCCCAGATCAGGAATTCAACACTTAAATGAATGTATGAATGTTATAATGAATGGATTATAAGAAAGAATGATCACATTTTCCATTTTATCATATTTATATTTCCTGTTTATGTTCATAATTTTTTCCAAGATTCAGATTTTGATTCAAGATTTGTAGGTAAATTAAAGGTTCAGATTTAAGATTCAGATTTGTGAAATAATAGATCCAAGGTGGCTAAAAACATAGAAAACCTTGAAAAGTTTGAGAGTTGATGTAAAGAAAACAGGGGAATATCAAGAAATTTAATCAAAAATAAGGAAAGCTTAGTGGATTTAAATACTTGCCTGATTATGCACCTAAATATTTAAACAAAAGTGATATTTGGTTTCTTGTTGCTAACAAAATGCATTGCCTATTTAGGGCACTTTAAGAAGGAAAATAGTTTTTTTTATAAAACATTTACACAGGACAAAAAATAATGTCCTAAACATTAAATATAATAGAGATGTGCGAAGCGGCTTTGAAACAAATATCGGCTTTGACTTTGCTTTGATAAAATTATGGCTCTGACACTTTGCCAGTAAAAAATGTTGACAGCTAAAATACTAAATTTATGGTCATTCTTAGTTTTTACCTAAATTACAAATAATTATTCATATGGAAAGAATCTGAAGTAATTTAATTGTGGTTATGATGGTAATGTGATTAATTTTGTTAAAATAAAACAAAACATTTGCGCAGTCAAATATTTTCCAAATAATTTTAGTGCAATAAGTTATGCAAAGAACCACAATATAATATTTTTTAAGTCGATTCGATTCCGCTTCAGGAATATTTCATACACCAGTATTCGATTTGAGTTTGCTTTGAATTTAAAAAAAAAGTGGATTTTATACACCTCTAAAATACAGTACTGTAAAAATAACTTATGTTGATGTTTGGTAGGCCCAAGCCATTAAGATTGTTTAAAAAAATATTTGATCAGTGTATAAAACAGAAAAATTACTATTCACAAAGATTAACTGCCAAAAGATTGTGTCGAAAGAATTTTTAAATGTTGTCTGGAAAACCTGGAAAAGTCGGGGAATTTTATATTAAAAGTTTTGTAGCCATCCTGGGTTTCAACCCAACTTTAATATAATCTATTATAAAATTAATATTGTTTGTTTATTCCTTTCATTTGTTAATATCCATCTCTCCTGTGCCTTCTAATTAAAATTGTAGGATTGTAGAGGGACATTAGTTTCAACCTTGTATAAATATGATTTACTTTTATAAAAAAGTTGAAGAAAAATCATCCATATCTACATATTAATAGAGTGACTGCACAATAATTTAAAATCTTATAAACAATATTTTGTGTTCTGTCATGTTGCAGTCGTGGTGCAGTGAGATAGTTATCTGCGGCAAGTTGGAGATAGTTCAGACCCTGTTATCTGGGCCAGGACTGTCTGTACTGTGGCCGGTTGTTCTCCTTCACACATACAATCAGTTTGCTAACAGGGAGCAGATATTCGATTCCCTAAACTTCCTTATTGCTCAATGCAAGGTGAGTAGGGAGGATACACTTCACCTTGCAAGCCATACACAAGGGCATACACATTAGGGAGGTGGTATCTGACAGGAACATTTATCATATATCCATTTGTCAAACCATATGATCTGCAAACCATAATGTTGATTGTTGTTACTTTTGGCATTCAGGACATTCACACAAACTAACAATTTGTTTTAAATTATTAACCTTGTTTACATTATTCAAACACAAACTTATGAAAATAACCATTTTGATGTTTCTTTTTTTGTGGAAGCGACATTTACGGGTTCACTTAAAAAAGACTTTTCGAAACAAGCTTTTAAAATATGGCATGCTCTCTTGAAATAATGATGGTGAACCAGTTGATAACGTCATGGAAGCCCTCAAGGTGGTTGTCTATTTAGGCTTTTTACAAAATACATTTTTAAAATTTGGAAACCAGAGTATTACTTTAAGCTGTAAAAACATTCATTTATTTACTTTGGTGGCAAGCTATAACAAGACTCAGTTGTGAATATAATACCTTTTAATTAACTATTTCATGTACTATAATATCTCTTGTTGCCACAACCACAAAACAAACACTTAATAGTTTTATAAATATATTTTGTTATATTAATAAGTTACAAAAACGCCAAGTATATAGTAATACTTAACGAAATATTATTAGACTCATTTGATAATACTTTCTTTTATATAATATAGTATAACTTAGCGAATAATTATTTACAAATAGGTTGACATTAGTCACTTTCACTTTAAGGAAAACCTCTTTTCACTTGGTACTTCAAAGAGCAAAAAGAGGTTTTTTTCATAGTGAAATATTACATATTTGCATTAAATGTCAATTTCCTTTATGTTATTTGTTTCTTTTATATGTTACAATCTATGTTTCCTATCATTCCTTACCGATTTTCTTTTTCTCCCTTTTTTATTTTTTTGGTTTCCTCTCTTAGGAAGCTTCATTGCCTGTTTCACACTCCCTCCTAATAAGTTTTGATAGAATGAAATCTAGGTTGGGGGATTAGGCGGTAACGATTGATTTTCTTCAAGAGGCAGCCATTACCTCTTTGTCCAGTGGCAGCAATATAGGGGGTGAACTCTGTGTTCTTCTTTTCATTGTCAAAGCCATATTGTGTTTGTTCCCTTTTACATGTTTTCTATTCACTTTTCTTGTACCTTTATCCAATTAGTCACTTTCAGTCAATGTTTGCAATAAATAACCTTCTGCTAGCTGTCAGCTTAACCACCCTTCCAACCATGAATGCCCTTTAGGTCGGATTTAGATGGGATGTTTGCATTATTGAATTTTTGAATGCCATGAATCCTATAGAATTTACAACATTTGAAAGACTTAATAAAATGTCTTTGATATAGCTATAAAAGCCTTTTATTGAAATCTTAATTTTTATGCAATCAATAGATTAAATTATCTCTACTTTTTAGTTTGTGAAAACACGACATTTGATTTTTCGGTAGTAAGAAATAAAATAAAGTCTCAAAGTAAAGAATCTTTTTTTAAAAATGATTAACGCACCAAAAAATTGGTCTTTAATTCATTAAAATGAATATGACAAGTAAGCAGAGACATCACTATTTAATGTATAATCATAATCATCATAAACAGCAGGTATCAATATTATCTTCATTATTGCTATCATCATCATCATCATCATCATCATCATGATAAATCATGTAATCAATCTCAAGCTATACACATGCATAAAAATAGGTAAATCAATTTTTTTTCACAACTAAAGGCTTATTTCTTGGGCATGGGATTTTACAACACTTAAAAAACAAACTGTCAGTAAATAGCATTATGGTTCTGTAAACAATAAATCTAATGTAACTAACTAAGATTTCTGGGTCATCTTTGCCCTCATGTTTCTTCTCAATCAGGCAGATGCCATTTATTTTGACCAAAGTAAAGTTTTTTTATCTGAGTCATCACAATATTATTCTCTCAAACCAAGTAATTTTGACCTATCTATTTCCTATGTAAATTGGTTTAGAAGCTCTTTACAAAATATGTATTTTACCATCAAAATATAATCAACTGCTTTCATCTCATTCTTAGCCTCTTGTAGTATATATACCTCACAGGTCAAATTTAGGCCCTCTTCTTTTTAATGTGTCTATCGATGATATGGTAGTTACATACATTCTTCAAATTATTTATTCTTCGTTGATGATCTCAAACGTTTTGAAAACATCAATTAATTTGCAGATTACTTAGATTTGTAAATTAAATGGTACATTAAAGTGGTGTTTTAAAAATCAAATGTCTATAAATAAATCTAAAAAGAAGTCTATAGGGAAAACCACCGCTTTTTAGTTCATCTATGAAATTTACAATAATATAGAATGATTCCTCCATATTAATGTTTTGGGGCAGGTATGTCAAACTTCTGAGCTGTGAGCTGCACGCGTGACCCGATCCACTATTCTCTGCTGCCCATTAACCTTTTGTTGAACAAGTATAAATGCTGCCAGATTTATCTTATTTAAGGTTGGGCAGATACAGATTCATGTTGATCCTTTGGCCAATAATGGTACATTTGGTAATCTGATGAGATGATTGGTATTTGGCTCACCAATTCTTAAAACTGATCTTTTGTTAACAGGCAAGCTCATATGGCTGGTATTATAACTCATCATTGTTAATCTCTTGAGACAGTCTTGTCCTTTGTTTTATTGTTAGCAGAGAGATGTATGCTAGTAACTCTTAAGGAAACAGTTACTTCTCTCATAAATAACAAGGGTTTGAGAAAGGGGGTAAAGAAGTGTGCTGAGAATAGAAAGGTCATTGAGTGAGCGATAAGCTGTAGTGCAGTGATTGTGTATAGGGTGAGTAGCTCCACCCATTATCATTTTGATAATATAGTTTCTCACTCTTTGGAATCACAATATGATTAAGATATATAACCTCCTCACTCTATAAAGATGACTGTATCTTAAGTTTGTACTTTGTTTTGGTTGTGTCCAAGTATGCTTGTTTGGTGTGGAATTCCATCACCTTAACTGATTCTCAGATTGAAAAGTGTTCAATGCAAATTTGTTGATACTTGCTATGATAAATTCTTTTTTAAACATTTTGATCTTTTATTATTTGTTATGATAGTAATTCAAAACCTTTTAATGCTCCAAACTTTCTTCTCGCATAGGTCCTATAGAGATGCTCTTCTTGTTTTTAACATATTTAATATAAATCTACCCTCTTGGTCGGTGTTTAAGCAGCGCTCACTTGATTCCCTTATCATAAAAGTAAAACCAAATTTAGAGAGTTATTTAAGAAACACCTTTATCATTTATTACTTTCCATTTCTTTATTGTGGACACTTCACTATATTATTATTATTTTTAATAACATTATTCTTGTTTTGTATCGTTATTATTACTTACTTAGCCACTAAATTTGTTTCATTGTAATCTCCTTTATGCCAAGATTTATTTATTTATTATTTTGTAAGCCATATGTTGTGCATTCTATCTGTGCTAGCCTGTTATAGGTCTCAACTTTTGGTTAGCACTTGAATAAAGGAAAATATAATGAAATCATCATCATTAACATTATCATCATTATTAAAATTGTACATGCTTAGTGATTTTTGAATTTAGATTTGAGAGTTGAAAGAAAAGGTTTGTTTTGAATTTGAGAAAAATAAGATTTGACCCGTTTATAGACTTTGATTAAAATTTTGTAGAAAAAAGGTCATCTTTGTACTGGTATCAAACCTAGAACCTTTGACTTAGCTCTTACTTTTGAGATATGATATAATCTTACACACAGTCATGTATGTACATTGTTCTTAACAGCCAAGTCAGATGTGATGATTATTGATTACTATTCAGTTTCGATTCAACACCAACCTTAAGGTCAAAGTCCGGAATCTCTCTGGGTCATTTAGTGTGAAATTATTCAATCATGGTCTTTTTCTTCCCCAGTCATCGATGGCTCTTCAGGATGTTACTGTCGCACTGGAAAGAGAAATCACACTGGTGCAGTGGTGCAAACGGAACAACCCGTCCCTTACTCTTGACAACAGGCATCTACTGGAGCTGGCAAAGAGACACAGCACACTCGAGACACTTCGTCAGACTTGCAATCTGGCAACCCTGCCCTGGACTGATGTGAGGAGTCTTCTGGACACACAAGGTTACTAAAGAACCTAATTTGAGTTTCTTAACTAAACAAGTCTAGGATTGTTCCTTGTACCAGTCTTAGCATTGGCAAGGGAAAACAGATACCTATTAATATATTTTTAAGACAAATTTATCTTCTCACTTTTATTGTCTAATCAACTTCATGACTGCACATAATTTTAAGTTTTTAGAAATAGTCCTTTTTATTTTTTTCTTGGATTTCTTAATAAAAAATAAATGGTAAAGTGCACCACACAGACTTTATCTCTCTTTAATTTCAATATATACATTTACTAAAAAACTCTTTAGATTATTGAAACAAAGTCATACACATTGTTGCAGAAACACTCCACCAAAGAGCATAAATGAAATAATATACACTTTTACAGATACATTGAGAAAAGAGGAACATTTATTTCCACCAAAGAGTACACTAATCAATTTCATTTGTCAAATAGCTCCATATTTTTTTTATATAGTTCTTATAGCTCAGAAACTTTACTTTAGATCCATTATTGTTTCTAGCCTATGATCTGGGTCGGTTTTTTATTCAAGTGATATATTCTTCCACTACTGGCTGGCTAGGCCTGTCATAGCTTCACATGACTTATAATCTAACTTAAGACTAGGACAGACACAACATCCAATCCCCGGCTATTAATTAATCACTGTGAAAGGTTAAACTAACATTTCACCAATGATAAATTTTTCGGCCATGCCAGGAATCAAACCCAGGACCTTTAGCTTACTGAGCTAAGGTGTCAGATTAGCTCAGAAACGATTGGTTTTATAAAAATATATTCTAAATAAAAGATTTTAATTTGTAATAGTATTACAAATTCAAAATGATAAGTTATTTCATACCTTAAATAATTACAGCTACATGATCAAAATTATAAATTTTCAATTATATAAAGTACCTCAAGGTCATTTTCATGGGAACATGCAAATTTCCATTTGTTTTTGCTGTTAAACATTGCCTAGATACAAAATTAAATCAAAATTGTTGGAGTGGATTTTGATAAAATACATATTTTTTGCTCTTCAGTAAACTAGTAATTTTAGGATTAGATTTCGAATTCCAAAATCCTTTGGGAGAACTCCATGAAAACCCTAGATACCATGTTTCAGCATGATCAATAAAATTGTTTCAGCTATAGGCCAAGATACTGATATACAGACAGACAGCATCGCAAAAATAACTTATTTGGTTTCAAAGGGTAATGAAATGTCGACATTGTCAAAATCCGAGTTTGATTTTTTTGTGATTAATATACTTATTTCTTTATGGGGTTGATAGAAAGTAAATGGAAATATTTAATACAATTTAAAAATTCTATGTATTTCTGAAAATGATTAGAAGATGAAAATGGGAAGATGTATGATTAAATAAAGAGAAGAGTATTTGTTTTTTCTTAAGACCTAACCTAAGTATTCTTTCCGTTTGGCTTCCTTTCTTAGAACTCACATAACTTTATTTTTCTGTTTCTACATTGTTTTCTTAAATTATCTTAATAATTAGGCAGTTATTTATTTTAAAGGGGAGGTTGCATGGACCAGATATTTGCATTGTAAAAGTGATTGAGAAATGTTTGGCATAGAGGAAGACAGTTTATTGGGCTTTTGTTGATCTGGAGATAGCATACGATCTAGTGAATAAGGGTATGTTATGGAATGTTCTTAGAGCCTATGGTTTGGATGCACGGTTAGTAAATGCAATCATGTCAATGTATGATGGAAGTAAGTCATGTGTTAGGATGAATAGAGCTTTGAGTGAATGGTTTGACATTGAAAAGGGTGTTAGACAAGGTTGTGCGATGTCCCCATGATTGTTTAAAGTTTTCATGGATTAGTAAATGTATGAGGGATATGAGGGATGCTTGTGAGGACATGGTTGGTGCACAATGTGAATGTGAGAGTGCTGTCATATGTATATGATGCCGTATTAATTGCTAAAGATGAAAATGACTTGCAGAATACATTCATTCACTTGAATTTGTGACAGGAAGAATGGATCTTCATATGGATGTCTCCAAAAATAAGGTGCTAGTTTGTCATAAGGACCGATCAAGAAATAATTGTCAGCTTAGTATAAATGGAAAAGTGTTAGAAAAAATGAATGATTTTGTGTATCTGGGTAGAATTTTCTGTAAAAATGGAAGGATGGACGGTAAAGTCAAGAATGAATTAATATTGAAAGAGGCAAAGACAGCAGTATATAAAATTGTGTTAACACCAACATTTTTTCATAAATGTGGAGCTTGGGTTTGTCAAGAAAAACACAAGAGCAAGGTGAATGTGGTTGGAATGAGATATTTAAGAAATGTATGTGGAAAAACTCCTGTGGATAGTCAGTGATGAATGGGTGAATGAAGGAGTGTGGTTTGAATGGTTGAATAGGTATACCTGAAAGCAGTGTGTTACGTTGGTTTGGGCATGTTGAGAGGATGAGTGTGAATCAAGTGACGAAGCAAATATATGAAGGTAAAATGTGTGGATCAAAAGGAAGGGGTAGGTCATGTAGGACGTGACAAAAGGTTGCAGACCAATGTGTGAAAAAGAGAAACAGTAAGAGTACTAAGAATAAAAGAGCATCTATGACTCTGTGTGTGGATGTTGTTGAAGTGAAGGGAGCTTGCAAGGGTAGGAAAGTGTGGAGAATATTAGTGACGTTGGATTAAGTATGGAGTTGTTTTTTGAGCCATATCCATAGTTTAAATGTCTAACATCATAAGGGAAAAGTGTGATATGTATGTATGTGTGTGTTTGTGTGCATGTATGTGTATGTGTGTGTATTTTACTATTCTGATCCTTAATCCAAAAGTACAGTTAATTGAATATATCACAAATGGATAGGAAAGTAAAATCCCAGTAAAGCTTACTTTGTGGCTAGTACATATGACTATGACTTAGTCGTTGAAGGATTGATACTAGCTTTCTCCCCTGTGGGCTCTGACTTCCTATCCTCACTCCATTATAATGTTCGTAACCAGTATCTTCATACTTACTTACACTATGAGATTAAGAACTCAAAAGTTCATTGCCGCACCTACGAAAGTACACCACCTATCTCTTTCTAGAGCTAGTTTTCTCCATTCCACCTCATTACCTCTTTCAGGTTCATTCTAATATTATCCTTCCATTTGCATCAAGGTATTCCCAATGGCGTCTTTCCATTGGGTTTGCCATTCAGTACCCTGAAGAAGGTTCTAGAATCTTCCATTCGTGCTGCATGTCCTACCCACTATAATCTCCAAGACTTAATCATCCTAACAACGTCTTGTGATGATTACAGGGTATGTAACTCATAATGATGTAACCTCCCACACTCCAGTAGCCTCATTCCTTTTTGGATCAATTATCTTCCTAATTACCTTGTTATCGAACACCCTAAATTTATTTTCGTCATGTAAGGTAAGAGATCACGTTTCACACCCCTAGAGAACAACTGGTAAAATTATTGTTTTGTATGTTTTGAGTTTTACATATCTGAACAGCAGGTGGGACGCCAACAACTTACTGACCGAGTAATAGCACGCATTTCTTGACTATTATTTTCCTAATTTACAATCTAATATCATAATTGCTAGTTAAAATTGTTCCTAAATATTTAAACTCATTAGCCATGTAAAATTACAGTAATCTCTAAATTATCGTCCCCAATCTCAGTTTTCTGTGTGATATTATACTGAGTCTTTTCAGTGTTCACTTCTAAATATGTTTTCCTAATAGCCTTTAATAAAACTTTTGCATTTTGTTTAGCACTGCGCCTTACTACCCATTTAATTTATACACTTATATACTTATTAAGTTAATGGTTTTAGGGATTAGGAAGGTTACATTTTTATAAAGTGTACATGCGTTTGCATGGATGAAGAGTAGAAAATCATTTTGGAAAAACCACCCTCAGTACACCCGACTGAGATTCAAACCTTGATCTCCCCGTCATTGGCATTCTAGTCTACTGTGAGAGTAGATCACATGGCCACTGAAGCGTGTCTGCATTTGTTGCAAGAGCTTCTGTACTATTGCTCATTAAATCTAAATAATCTGTGTATCCCAATAGCTGCATTGTACCATTTACGGTCAACACTTCCCTACTCTCTTGCTTTACCCTAGTAGCATACTCTTATGTTGGATTAAAAATTATTATTATTAGTATTATTAGCATCGCGTCTTACTACCCGTTTGGGTTATACACACTTACGCTAATGTGTAATGGTACGGTGATTGTGAGATGAAATGAAGGACCTACAGCTTAACGTGGAATCCGAACCACAGTGGAGGCCTGTCATTCCCCACATTTACAAGATGTCTTGTCAGAAGTGAAGGAAGGGTTTGGTATAAATTAAAAAGTAATGTGGAAAGTGCATCTCTTGTTTTGACCCATTATGTATTTTGAAATTATCTGATAAGTGACATCTAAACCACACGCTGCCAAGTGTATCAGGCAAACATACCTCACTTAACTTAGCAAGTTTTTTTGGTATCCCAAACTTAACCAAAATTCCATGTCATTTATTTATTTCAACTCGATCTTAGCCTTTTTAAAAATCTATTTACAATCGATGAGCCATCATGTTATATATATATTCCCACCTTTTTTCTAATATTTGCTGAATACTAAAAATCTGATCTGTTGTTGATCAATTTCGGTGAAATCTACACTAATGATCCCCATTCATTTCCTTTGCATACTGCGTCAATCTCATTAAAATTATGTTGGATAAAATTGTATAGCATGTTGGTAATATTGAGATATGTCTATAGTCAATACATTCAGTTTTATGAAACATATGGAACAGCAATTTATGATTTTATATTCCTAGCTCTTTACCACCTTCCTCTTTTAACTCTGCTGGAATTGTATCAATGCCTGGAGATTTATGGTTCTTTAACTTAGTTTCTTTGACTTCACTAATACTTTGATCTGGGTCTAGTGGCTCAGCAGAATAAATTTTGGCACTCATCAAATTCGGATCCTTCATGAATACTCGAAATATTCCTGAAGTGATCTTTCCGTCAGCTCAAAACCTTGCTTCTATCTGCCACCAGGCTACCATTCTCATCTTTCATTAATTTGATCCTAGACTGATAACTTTTCCTATATCTGTTAATACCAGTATCCTATATATTAGTAAAATGGAGAGTTTGTTTGTCTGGCATGAGCATTGTGTAATATCTACTGCACACAGAGGTCTGGAATTTAAAAATTGACAACCCTTGTGCACAAACATGCGCACCTCAAAGCCAGAATTTTAAAACTTTGATTAAAAAAATACTTAAAATCTGGGTCATAAGAAATGAAATTAAAAGATTTTTTTCTGTTTAATGTTCTGCTTGATGGCAAGAAAAGCCTTCTTTGTAGAAGCCCCGCAATGTATTGTGTGGTTACTCCGGGCAATGCTGGGTACTTCTGCTAGTGCTTCCACTAGAGTATATGAAAAAACTAAGATATTGTATGATCTATTTTTGTTCCAGGTGGAAGTGCCCCAGATTCTACAACTTCTAATTGGGATGTGGTAACATTTGATGGTTTTTGCATCTTGATATTAGGGTTTAACATTATCCTGTCTGCCAGTGAAATTGAAAACTTGAGTAAGTACAGGCTATACTTTAAATGACCGCATTGCTTATTGCTGCCAACTGTCTCGAATTTTATGTTTCTATACAAAAATTATGGATGGGATCCTCACACCCATAAGGATATTCCATATTCAAGATAAAAAAAAGTTGTTTTTTCTTTCAAATTCTTAATTAGAGTTTGTTTAATAATTATAATACTGCTTATTAGTGGTTCAGCCCTAACATAATTATAGGACAGACTTAAAACCAGACTTTATCATTAATTTAATACTTAATATAATTTATGGGTGTTTTAATGAATGTAATATAATCAAAATTTTATAATTTAGCTACTATATTTATTTTGAATTATATTTATATTCACTTTAAGGGAGGTGACCTGGCGGTCTAGACATAAGGTGTCAGACTTCTGTGCTGGGCGTCTGGGGTTCAATCCTTGGTCCTGGCACAGATTTATCTGATTGCCAAACCCTTTCTTCACCTCTGAAAGGATGTGTATTTACCACAGCTTGTGAATGTGTGGAATGCCAGGCCTCCACCGTGGTTCAGATCCCACATTCAACTGAATGTCCTTCATTTCATCTCACAATCACCCTACCATTACACATTAGCGTAAGTGCGTATAGCCCGAACAGGTAGTAAGACGCGGTGCCAATAATAATAATGATGGTGACGACAAATTTGTCAGGGTTGTTGTGGCTGGTATAAAAATGTTGACCACTCATTCATTGTCAGAGTGCTCCTGTGGTTAGGCCAATGTATTCAGCACTGCAGTAGTTGCATTGTAGCTGGTACATAAAATTTTCTTTGGAACAGTCATAGAGGCCTTTTGTGGGGTATTTCATTTGTGTGAGTCTGTTGTTGAATGAGGTGGAAGGCTGGTGAATTTTGCAAATACTGCATCTTGGTTTGTTGCATGGGTAGGAATCTTTGGCCTGATGTTGTTTGTTGTTGTTTGTGGCTGGGTCAGGCAATTTAGGGTGAACCAGAATGTTGTGGAGATTAGGGGGGCCATTTTAATGTGATTCTTGAAGCACTGTTGAGAAGATTTTGGGTGAGAGGTGATGACTTTATCACACAGTATCCTATAACTTTCATTGTATCCATACATTTCATAGACTGAATTTATTTACACTGTGCATTAACACAAATATAAATAACATAAATTACCAGTAAACCCTTGCAAAACTTTCGCACATTCAACCTTCCCCACTCCCCTAAAAAATGATTTAGTCTTTTGTTGGGTTGTTGAAATTAAATACTCAGCAAAGTGTAGACACAAAATAGCATGGAGAGTTTATTTTAAATAATTGATACAAAAATATTGTTAGATTTTTCTTTTAACTTAAATTTTAGACAAACAATGTGTTTTAACATAAACTGAGTATGCTTTGTCAGAATTCGGCAAAAAATATTATCTACTTATACTTAATTCATCGCTGTAAGCTTTGTATTATTTGAGAAAAAGGAATGTTGACAACAGAAATAATAAATAGGATAGAAAGTTTTATTTTTATATAAATTATTTAAATGTCGATCACCATCTCTGGCTCAACTGTTCACAAAAATGTCAATAAAAGGACAGTCACTTTATTTTAAATATGCATAAGATGTCCATGGAAAGTAGTAGGACATGGCTCTTTAGAAAGAAAACTCTATCTCTTGGGACTTACATTTGTATTGTGGCAATTATATTGCCGCAGTGGAGACAAAAACAATGTTTCTGGTAGTCTGATTCAATCCCAGCCATGACCATTTATGTTGGGTTTTTTGAATTTTACATTATGTTTAAATTTGTTCCTTGATTCATCCTGTTAATAAAAAAAGACTAATTTAAAGATGTGCAAAAACCACTTTTGAAGTTTGAGAAAAGAATTTTAAAATTAATCAAATACAATAATGGGATGTACCATAAAATACATAATTTAAAAGAATGTGTGCTATATTTTGAAAGATTTTTTAGCGGCATAATTGAGAGACAATTTAAATCTGGCTATGTTTATGTGATGCTGTGCGCCTTCTAATTTTGATCAAATTATTAGGTTTTGACCTTTGATTAAACTTTATAAACTTATAGCCTAGATCGTGGATACATTCAGTAAATATTACATTGCCAAATTTGCATTCTTTATAAAAATATTGGTCAAGTTCATTTGCTAATTTAGACTCTAGATCCTCACTTTTACAGTTTTTATAACAAAAAAACTTTTTGGTCAAAATAAAGAAAATATTGCTCATTAGCTATGTTTAGTTTAATTTTCTACATTTAACAATCTTAACAGTTATTGAATATTTGTCATGGATATCGTGAAATTTGAACATAATGTTTTCTCCTCTATTAAAAAGTTTATTTTCATATGCCATTATGCCTATGACATACATTCAAATCCTGTTGATATTAATATGTGTAGAAAATTAGACCAAACGTATATTATGAGGCACTATGTTATTTATTTTATCCAACATGGTTTTTCTTACTAAAGGTGAATGAATACTCTGCTAGCATTTCCTTCCACCCTATCATGAGGGTATTCAACCAATCAAAATCTTATTGTGTAATTTTAATAATTGTGAAATTATAAGTTATAAATAGTGATTAATGATTTCAATTCATTAAAATCATGAGTTATAAGGGGTCAAACATGCTATATTATTTGTTTTATGGCATACCATTATTAAGGTAAAATTAATTAATTTATGGGGCTGAAATTTACTATTACTATTTACTAGACATTTATATGAGGTGTTTAAAATGAAGTATTTATTATTTTAATAATATTGAAATTAATAATATAAATAATTTGTTGAAATATTTATTATATTAATATTATTATCATCCATATTAATATATATTATTAATTCTATGTATTAATAATATTCATATATAATTTAAATATTTATATTATCACTCTACATTTAAGTGTTCTGATTGGGGTACCATAACCTAGGTAAGTGTACTGGTTGCTAGACCATTAACTAGTGTACCTAGTCCCCTTAACGTCCTCTTCACCTTCATCTTCTTAGTATATGTTGGCCCTTGGCAGTCAGGGAGTTAGGTAGAGCAGCAACAAAACTCGTCGAGGGTGTTTAACACTTGTGTGGGTGGGGAATTTAGAATGATAAAAGTATATTAGGTCGCAGAGATTAAGTTGTATTTAGAAAATGGAGATAGTTACAATTTACATTTTAGCAATAAAAGTAGTGGCTGAAACTATTAAAAGGGTGATGCTCTAACCTTTATGTATTTATATATTGAAACAACCCTTTTTCCTTCATACCCTCTCTATCACCCCAAATGATTGTAAACTCAACTAAAAATAGTAGCACGTCCTACCAGCTAGTGTGTTACTCGGGAAGTGTGTCAATCCAATGCTTCATTCCTCAAGATAAGAAAAAAAAGATGTCAAAAGCTAAGCGCTGATAGGCTGGCGGTTTTACACTAAACTTCCCCTTTACACTGTGAAGCCACGTATGCTCAAAAGAGACCCCAGCTTCCTGGTAGAAATAAAATAAATAAGTCTTGTGCTTTCAAATGAAAAATAATAGTGTAAATTTAGATGAAGCTATATTCTAACTATGGTTTTATAAGAATGAAAAATACTGTATATTTTAAAGTTAAAGGCTTAAAAATAAAATTATGAGTTGAAATTTAGAATATATGTTGTTTACAACTTTGATTAGGGATTGGGCTACTTAAATTTAGCATAAAACCCCACATTTTCTTATAACTAAACATTTTAGCTGAATAATTTAGTAATGATAAATACAGATTAGATTAGGCTTAGACTAGAGAAATACATAGTAGATGCTGAAAGCTATTAAATCACAATAGGCCTAATTGGTTTGGTAGCATTAATATATAATAAGTATGGTTTACTCAGTATACTGACAATGAAAACATAATTTCTTATAAACTTGAGAGGGGGAGGATTTTGTAGAATGCATTATAAACTGTTTAAATGTTCTACAATATTATAACTGTTCGGCACTTGCAAGCCTATTACATGAAAAATGAATTTTGGTATTTCAAGAATAGTATATAATTAACAAAATAACCAATGGCAAATAAATATGTAAATGAAAGGGTTGAGAGCTAAGAGCCTAAAACCCCTTCCACTTTACATTAAGTAAGTGTGCTGGTCACTGTACTGTTATTCAGATAAGTGTTCTGATTGCTGTATCATTGGCTAGTTAAGTGTGCTGATTGTTATACCATTACCTAGGTAAGTGTATAAATCACTGTGTTATTACTTAAGTGGGGCTTAAGTTGTGTGGCTCATGCTACACTTCTTTCAGAATAGTTTTTGTAGAGAAAAAGTAGGTTGATAAATTGGGGACTGGGGTCAATGTTTTTAAAGACACGATTATTACTTGTTTGTAAGGTGACAATAGTTTAAATTGTGATGTGGTTTCCTATTTTCATTGTGCAAGGAATATGCTGTGTTTGTTCTGTTTCCCCGTTTCTTTACTTTCTTCCAACTCTGATATTAAATGTTGTAAAAAAGAAAAGAATGGTTCTTTAACAAGTACACCCTTATCTTAACCCCGTTCCTCTGTGCTTGTCATACCTATCATGTTTTCAGGCAAGAAAATCTTACGAAGTAGGGAATGGCCACAAAAATGTAACGAGCTTATCAACCTAATGAATCCCATCATATCAGCTCGTTTCACACATATTGATCCGGCAGGTAGGTTGCTTGGACTGCTACTCTGCCAGGCTTGCATCCGTAGCTTAACTTACACTCCAAACATGATTAACTGTTCCATCACTAATGCTAATTTAGAAAGTATATCTTTTTAGCAGTTTCTTAAAAATAAGTTTGAATTCTTCCTTAAAAGTTGCCCACTGTCAATAGTCCTCTTATACAAATAATCTGTTGAAGTTATATAACAAGGTTAAACCCTTATATGCATGGTGTGTTGATGTAGATATTAGAAACTGTGATATTAATGAACTAAGACATCAAATTTAAATGGCCCGGTTTTTATATGCTTTGTTCTTGTGCCAATATCGCGTATTCCTGTTGCATATTTTATAAGCTATTCAAAGGGTTTCTTTGTTTGGTGTGGTATAGCATCAGTGTTGGATCTTGTAAACTTTTGCTTAAGTGTGAAAGATTAATGAACAGATAACACAATGTAGGGTATTTACCTGTAAATTGCAATAGCAGTTTGTATCTTATACAAACTTGTGTGAATCATTGGAAATTCAAATTCAGATAAAACTAAGATTAATGTTGTATTTGAAATTCTGATTATTAATATTTTAAAGATTCGAATCTTATTTAAAATTTTGAATCCAAATATATCCAAGAATTAGATTCAAAGGAATTAAATTTGAATTGAAAAATCAAACTTTTTATAGAAACTAACATTAATCCATTACTAAAATCAACAGCTATTTAACTATAGATCTTCCATTAGTTAAAAATATATATAATCTAGCTCAATAGTCAGTTAATTTAGATTTGATTTAAGAGAGAAAGAAAAAATAAATTGAAGTCTATTCGAGCTTGTAAGCAAAAATTTGTATTTGAATGGAAATAAAATATCTTAAATTTGCACAGGCTTAAAAGGATGTACTATTGCATACAATATAACTTTTGATGTTGTTAACAGCATTTTTTATTTGGCTAGATACCTGCCTCAGTGGCGTAGTTGACTAACGCGCGAGTCGTGTTGAGCTCGACTGCCGAGGACGGGGAGATCGAGGTTCAAATCTCGGTCGGGTGAACTGGGGGTGGTTTTTCCTAAATGGTTTTCCACTATCCCTCCACATAAATGCAGGTTTACTTCCTCTAATTCAACCTTCCCAATTCCTAATCCATTAGTGTAATTAGTACTTAAAGTGTATAACCCAAAGGGGTAGTAAGACGCAGTGCTAAATAATAATAATAATAATAATAATAATAATAAATAACATCAATAACAATAACAATAATAATAATATTAATAATAGTAGTAGTAATAACAACAGTAACAACAATAACAATAACAACCATAACAATAACAACAACAATAATAATAACGATACTAATAATAATAACAATAATAATATTATTATTATTATTAATAATAATAATAATAATAATAATAGCCTAGATTACTTTATATTCTCAATTTTTCAAGGAAATAATTCATTTTAACTTTAATTAATTATTGTTAGGATAAACTTATTTGATTTTGAAGTAGAATTGAAAACAGTTCTTTATGTTTGTCTATGTGTTTTTAAACATTTAATTTATTATAATATGTGGGAATTAATATTATTTGGATGTTTTTTAGAAAAACACAATAGATTTAAACTTTGGGGCAAGTCCAATTTACTCCCTCCTTCTGGCCCTGTATTGTTGCCTGTGCCCACAGGATGACAAAATAAATAATCATATCCTTGTATTTGCTCACTCTTAGCACTTAAATCATCATAAATTGGTGTGTTTTAAACATTTCATATATGTTAAAAATTTGCCACTTTGAGAAACTACCTGAGTCTACCCATTTAGGAATATGTCCTTGGTACCTAATGTACAACCCTGAAAGTTTTTATGGTTTATTCATGGGGATTGAAAGGACCACTGTATGCTCTGGGGAGTATGGTTACTTTGTTTACTTTTTTATATATATATATATATATATATATATTATTTAAAACAAAAGACTGTTGGTGCTACAGATTGTTAGTGAATAAGCCAACCATCAAACCATCGTTCACATGACTTGTTACCAGATTTATAATTTTTATTTAAAAAGTTTTTTTTTACAATTGACGGAAATTATCTCTGGTACGAATAAAGTTGTGCAATGAATTACATTTAAACATACATGAAAAATAACACTGGGTCACTGGTTCTAATCCCATGTCTAGGTGTCATTTTTCAACTATAATTAATTTAAAAAGTAATTCTGTTGAAATAAAATAAACCCACTCTATTTTATTTTTCACTCTCTATTGTGTATGCTTGTAATAAGCAACATACTATAGATTAACTTTAGGATAAATTTAAAATATGAAACAAACAATTACACAAGTCCATCACAGACTCAGCCTTAAACTATGAGTGAAGAATGATCCTGAGCATGAGAAGAATCTTGAGTAGTTCAGTGGTAGAGTATTGGCATGCTTAGCTAAAGGTCTTGGGTTCATTTCTCGTTTCCTGGTGTCGTTTTTCAACTAATTTAAATTAATTGAAATGTGGTCCCCCCAGATGGTCAATACTGTGATTTGCAACCTTTTTGTTGATATCCATTGAGATTTCACTCTAAATTACAATCTTGTATTGTAGACTTGGCGGCATAACAGTCCTCCTGTATCACAGATGGGTGTGGTATCTGATAGCTCGCGATACCATTGTCTCTTTCATTTGTAGCTGTCGATTCCACACGTCCACCGCAAAGACAGCCTTAACTATTAGTGAAGAATAACCATGAGCATGTGATGAATCCTGGATAGCTCAATGGTAGAGTATTGACACGCTTAGCCAAAGGTTCTGGGTTTGATTCCTGTGTACAGGTGTCATTTTTCAACTAATTTAAATTAAATTAATTTAGATTATATTATTGGCCTTTTAAAATACATTATTCTTTTATTATGTGTTACTACTTTCAGTGAATGAACAGTCGACCCAAGATATGTCAAGAGAAGATAAAGGTTTTTCTCCTACTCAGAAAATGTATTCAGAACAAGTAACTAAGAAACTCCAGACCATGAAAGAAATGATTTGCAAGCTCTTTCCCCTCACCTACAGGTATGTCTTCATCTTCCCACTCATGTCCAGGTATTTCTTCATATTTCTTGTTATTTCACACATTCTTATTCATCTTCCTGGTCTAACTCTTTCTTAGCAAGTTGTGAGATGGTTTTACTCTAAAGTTCTTTGAAAAAATTAATAATACCGATAGAAGCTTAAAATAGGATGTTTTTATATACATCTAACACAAACATTATTAATAATTTATTCTAATTGGAATTAATTTGTATAGGTTTAGAAATAAGATCCAAAATCCCTGTGAAATCACATTTGCAAACACACTTGGATTCAAACTCAAGCCTCTTCACTGACAGTGACTAAGTAGACTTGAGTATAGTATCTAAGATCTCTCAATCTTTACTATGTTTGACTTTAAACAATTATAACTATAGCTTTCTTTCAACTACAAATATTTGAAAATGGCAAACATTTTTGGTTTTTGCACATAAAACTTAATTCAATCTTACTTTGGTTTTTAAAACTTAACAATGTCAAATTTAAATATGGAATCTATTATTAGATCAGCTAAAAATTATAGCAGTAAAATGTCTATTTCAGGTGATGATTAGTGACAAAAAGACTTTTGTTGATATTGTTGATATTCATTTAAACTACATTTAATACATTTAAACAGATTCACAAAACATTGGTATTCTTTATTTATTTTGGTCACCATTTCTTACTACCCATCTAGGCTGTGTGCACTAATGGGGTAGGAATAAGGACTGCAATTCTTTTTAAAGAAAGTATACTCATATTTCCCTAGAGAGAAATCTTCTTGTCACTAGCACACCAGACAAGAGGATAATGATGCCTTTGTTTGCATGCCCACCAGTGTAGTTGATATTTTAATTATTTTCAGCAATATATTGTAATATGTGTGTGAAATTGATTGTGTATAATAAATTTGTCATAACCACTCATGGTTTAATTCTTTTCTCTTTTTTTCCTCGTCCTTCAGAATTGAAGTGTTGGAAAATCTATTCTCCTTACTGTTCCTGCGACATGAACATTTCCATAGCGACAGTTCATCAGACAGCGGAGGGGAGAATGAGGAAGCAGACACTGTCAGGAAGTCCTTGGAAGTATCACCTCAGGACAGTAACTCTACCCAACCTAAAACCTCCAATCAAGACTCTCTCTTGACTATGGATCATTTGAAGAATTTTGAAGACTTGAACGTGTTTTTTCCTCTCAACGAAATCCCTATAATTAAATCCCAAGTACCATGCTCAGTGCCTATTTCAGATCTTAATATAATGGCAAGTAGCACTTGTCAAAAGGTAGCAGACACAAAATCTGACACACGTCTTGCCAGCCAACCCAGTGCGTCTGAAATGTCCAATCCATCAAGTGAAAATATGTCATCACTATCCTCCTCATTTCTATCAAGTATGAACCCCTCAACTGAGCTTAGGGGTGGTGTCCAAGAGGAGATTCCTACCAGAAACAGTTTGCGAGATCAGCCTAACACACTAATAGACTCGAAAAGGAGGCCTAGACGTGTCCGAAGGACTAGAGTGCGCAATTCAAGTGGTGTAAGTGATAGCAGCGTATCATCGTCTAATGACGGATTTGTCTGTAACAAGTATGTGGTGAGGGACTGGCTGCATTGTCTGAAAGAGTGCTTAGTCAACTCTAGTGTGGCTTTCTACAACTCTCGAACCCAACAAGACTATGCTGACAAAATGACACATGTGCCCTCTTCGGTTTCTTTAGACACACTTCAACACAGAATGAACAGGTTAGCTCCACTCTTTTTTATTGATCATAGTTAAAGATGAATTGAATCCACTATTTTACAAATATGAATCTTGAATCCAAATCTTCATTTTGCCTACAAATCCTGTATACAAATATTTAAAAAACATGGTGACCTTATAAAGGTTTACTTTACTATACCAATTCCAGTTGTTATAGTTATTATGAATGTGACATATGAAACAAAATGCACTTCAAACATGCATATGAGGTTTTCCATAAAGTGTTTATAGAAAATAGAAATCATAACTAAATGGCTACTTTTTTGATCTAATACACTCACTATAACCTTCATGGATTCAATTATCTGGTAAACTAATGATTTGAGGTCTGTTTGTCGGATTTGTTTCATAATTAGGCCTATTGTTTTGGACCAAATCACCATTAAGCACTATGACTGCTTTAAAATAAATTAATAATAATAATAATTTAATTTTCTCTGTCTTGAATTTTCTTGAGAATTTGAAGTCTCATCCATAGTTTTCATACAATCATAAATACATTTAATTTGTCCACTTTTGGTGTGCTCCTTTTATTACACTTTTTGTTTTTAAGAAATTATGTTACATATTTTCCTCCTGCAGAGATCTGATAGAACAAAACCTAAGTTGAGGTATTGGGCAGTAAAGGCCAAGTTTCTGTAAATAGCTTCTTTACTCTTAAACCAATGCCAGCATGACTTGTTAAAGTTGTTCCTTGTTACATTGTCATAGCTGTATATTTTATTTCCTTATATTTGTTCTCAGAGCTGTACTTTATTTTAGATATACAATTCATCATCATCATCATCATCAACTCTTCCAAGCCTTTGGCAGGGTCAGTTTGGTAAAATACCACCATATTCCTCTATCCTTCCAACCGTCCTCTTCCTTTAATTGCTTACATTTATCTCCTCTCACTTGCACACTTTCTGTTATCTGCTCCTCCCATCTCTTTCTTGGTCTCCCGTTTGGTCTTTTTTCTCCATACTCTATATCCATAATTTTCTTTAGCATCTTCTCTATTTATTCTCATTATATGCCCATACCATCTCAGTCTTGATCCTCTACTATCTCATTTACATCCTGTACTCCTACTTTTTCTGGATAACTTTATTATTGATATTGTTTCTCCTCATAACAAGCTAACATGCTCCTCACAAACTTCATCCCCATGACCTCCACTTTACTAGTCTCCCTTACATTCACTGTCCATGTTTTTGCTGCACAAATAACTATGGCCACAAAGTATGCCCTGTACATCACTTCCTTACACTTCAAGGCCACTTCTCTTCTCCATAACAGGTCTTTTACACACCTATAGAACAAGTTCCCCTACCGCCCTCTTCATACTAGATTCTCTCGTCTTCCACCCTTTGCCTCAATCACCGCATACAAGATATTTTATATGCTGTACCTTTCTCAGCTATACTCCATCCATACCATCACTTCACACCTTACTCTGCTAAATTTTATCCCACACGCTCCACTCCACCCAACCCTATTCCTTTAGCTGTTGCTGTAAACCTCCCTACCCCCCGATTAACTTCATTATTTATTTGGAACCACTCCATCTACACCTAATCTTTCTTAAAACATTTCATGCTATCTTCATTCATATACTCTTTATTCTCATATCTCTTTCCAATCCAACCTCCTCTGCCACGTTTAAGACTTAATTTTTCACCACACTATCATATGCCTTCTTCACATCCATAAATACCAATACTATGTATTTCCCAAATTACATATAAAATAGTGTACCTCAAAAGCATAAATATCATGTTTTCTTTTAATAGCTACAATAGTAAATGATAATCGTTGACAAAAATCTTCTATTTATCATTAATAATAATTAAAGCAACACTAAATGAATCATTTTGCTTATTTATTATTTATTGAAGCTATACAAGCTTGTATTCTTTTGTACATACACTAGTAGGGGTATATGATTCTCCAAAAACTTCAACTTCACTTTGAATACTTGTTAGCTTCAAAAAACTTGCATCAACAATTTAAAAAATAATTAACAGCCATAATACACACTAATGTTCAATATTTGTCTTTCTATGCTGTTATGTATAGGCCTATTATAAATTAATGTTCACATGACAAAGTTCTCTAGTAATTGAAGTGCATGTCATAAACATATCCTGATTTATCATTTTGGCTGAAATATGTTAAACATTTTGGCAAAAAATATTCTGTAAAGTATATTTTAATGTCTTAAGTTTTTATAAATGTGCACAATATAACATTTTTTGTAACATAAAACTTTAAAAAATAATAATCAATTAACTTACATTTGGCCTTGGGAAGGTGATTTGATTGAGCTTCGTTTCAAATCAAAATGATCGACTTTGTTCAGACCTAAACACCTGCTATTTGTTCTTTCTTTACATAACCTTCACTTAAACCCTTCTAAGAGCAGTAAATACTTGGGTACATCCTTTCCTTTCAATATTTTGTTTTTGTAATTTAATGTTATTCTATTCAGTATAATCTAAAATATAACAATAATTAATGAGGCCCAAAGTCCAAATGCTAATAACATATTTTTAATTTAAAAACTGAATTTTTCCTGGCGTCAATTGCTAAATTGTATAGAAAATATTGAACTCATTTAAAAATAGTATTGACTTAATTAATTTTGACAATGTTAATCATTATTCAAATCAATGAAACATTTTCACTAGATGGTATTCCATATAATACTTGTAGTTTGTAATGATAATAAATTGGCTCAGTTTGCATAAATCATGATCACAGACTGTCCCAGTATACTAGTGAGGCATCATGGCGACTGCAGCTATTGACAGATCCTCGATTCATTGGCGAGGTGGGGCAGGTTCCAGAATGGGGTCTTCTCCCTGAGACGGAACAGTCACCATGGATATATCTCAGCGAGAGTACTGCTAGTGACGGTGATGATGAGAGCCCTAGAGACACAATGCCATGCAACAAGAGGGCCCCACGAAGGAAAGGCCAATCAGACACAGACAAGAGTAGCAGTTCAAGCTCTCGCTCCATCAGTGGTGAGACTGCATATATAATATTGTAGATATGGAAGTTGTCGAAAAATTTTCTTCTCGCATCATCATTGTACCCTCACATCACAACTAAAAAAAGATTCTCCTCTTGTATTATCACCAAAAAACACACCCCTTCCCTTCTTTTGGTTTGCCTCCAAAACTTTTGTTGATGTAGTTATAGAATTGACCACAGGTGCTAGGAAAGGTGTTACTTATTGCAGTTGAACACTTACAAAAAAGTGTCATTTTTGTTTGGTAATCAAAGTGATGTGTACAAATTGATAAAAGTTTATAGAACATTTTTAACCACTTTTAATCATCACATGTTCTCATTGAAAAATACCAACACAAAAATATTACCTGGTGCTCAAAATTGCAAGAAGAAACAAAATGCTGATTTGGATAAATAAAAAGAGTGTCCAAGTACTAAAAAAAAATTCTGTCAGGTATGTCATAAAATGTATATTTTCACAGTGACCCTGAGCTATAAATCAATCTTTTGAAATAAAGCTAAGCATTATTTTATTATAAATTTTCAGAATATGAAAGTTCAAATTGAAAACTTGCCAAGTTAAAATCAGTCACTAATTCACTTAAAAATGTCAAACATTCAAATTTTTAAAGGCATATTTAGAAAAATATCTAATAATTCCATTACACATAATTATTTGGAAATATGTAAATCAAACTAATAACGTATGTGTTTTATTATTATTATTTATTATTTAGCACCGCGTCTTACTACTCGTTCGGGTTATACGCTTTAAGTACTAATTACGCTAATGGGCTAGGAATTGGGAAGGTTGAATTAGAGGAAGTGAACCCGCATTTTCGTGGAGGGAGAGTGGAAAACCATTTAGGAAAAACCACTCCCAGTTCACCTGACCGAGATTCAAACCTCGATCTTCCTGTCCTCAGCAGTCGAGCTCAAAACTAGTAGCGCGTTAGCCAACTACGCCACCGAGGTGGGTAACGCATGTGTTAATTTAATGTGAATACAATCTATAACGTTTCATAATTTATTGCTATAAAATAATTATATTATATTTGGAAGAAGGTACAGGAAAAATGGATAGAAACATAAAAGGGACAAACACAATATGGCTTTTACAATTAAAAGAAGAACACAGATCACACTTTAGATTGCTGCCATTGGACAAAGAGGTAATAGTTGCCTCTTAAAGAAAATCGATCGTCACCACCCAATCCCATGACCTAGGTTTCATTCATTACCTCATGTAGTGAAAAGAGGTTTTCCTTATAGAGATATATAAAATAATTGTTTAAGTAAATTTTAATATAAAAGTAATTGCTTACACTGTCATGCTTGTTTGTTAAATAGGATTGACGTACGAATTGTAGATGAAAACTTCTTAAAAAGAAAAATGGGTACAAGTAGATTTTAGATTATGTTATATTATGGGTTGATTAATATATAGTTTTAATTTTTCTTGTATATATTTTTATGTCGAGCATTAAAATATAATTCACTTTTTTGCCTTAAAAGTACTTTAAATTGAGTAAAGATTATGAAAGTGGCTCTCCATAATATCAAATAGAAGATAAAATTCATGAAAAATAAATGCTTTGTTTGTTAATAAAATGGATATCTCTTTAAAGGATAAGATATAACAAGAAAAAGAAACTTGCTTTATTACATTCTTTTGAAACCCATGGTATTATTTAGGCTTACAGGTCAAATCATAAAAAATTGAATAAGACCATATCTATTTAAAATCAGTAAGTCTCTGAATTATAAATCTCCAACAAAGTATGTTGTTTTTAAAAGATCCAAGAAACATAAAATCATTACGATAAGGGTGTTTTCTGCAAATATAGATTACTAAACTATGCAAATATGTTTTAAAAAAGCCTTTATCTTTTAAAATAACTAATACATTCAACTTTTCCTTTTCGATTCTGATAGATTCTGGTTTTCTTTTAAAGTCTATTGTAAAACTAAAAAAAAGTAAGAAATAATGACAATGCTGGGAGTGTTTTTTAAATAAAAAAAGTAAATTTTCTCAAAAAGTTTAGCCTTTTCCCCTTATATTTTTATCTCTCTGTAAAATGTTGAATACAATGTGAGATATCTGAAAAAAAAGTTATTTTAATATAAAATAATATTTTTTAGAATCTTATATCACAGGTTTCTGTGGAATGAAGTATTTGCATAGGTAACAACTAAAGTTTGACTTTCTAAACAATGTAAGGTTATAAAAATATCCAAGCTTTATTATATTATGGGATTAATTTAATATTAAACTAAAAAATTTGTAAAATAATTTCTATTAAATGGTTAATTTCTAATGATAGTGGAGTGGAAATACAATTTCTAAACATGACTTAACCTAATACAGAAACACTAAATACTAACATTCAATCTCAGCTACAGGATTTAAATGTCTAAGTAAAATATTTACATAAAAAAATATTTTTTCCACCTTGTCTTACTAACTGTTAAGGTTATATGCATAGTAAAATAATTATACATTCTTAAAATTATAGATGATCCAGAATCAATCTAGAGCACTCTAGTTATTGTCATACTCCCTAGTCACTTGGCCACAAGGAGGAACTTTTTTGTTTATCTTTAAAATTTGCTCTAAAGAAATTTATTAATTATAAACTCAATATTGTGCCAAGTTGATGACTTGAGTTGACTAGGACAGGCACAACATCCAATTCCTGAACCATCAATTTATCTGTTACTCGGGTTCGATAAGCAGACACTCTACCAACTTAGCTTTTAGTTGACAAAAACCCGCCTCGGTGGCGTAGTTGGCTAACGTGCTAGTTGTGTTAAGCTCGACTGCTGAGGACGGGGAGATCGAGGTTCGAATCTCGGTCGGGTGAACTGGGGGTGGTTTTTCCTAAATGGTTTTCCACTCTCCCTCCACGAAAATGCAGGTTCACTTCCTCTAATTCCCAATCCATTAGCGTAATTAGTATTTGAAGTGTATAACCCGAACGAGTAGTAAGACGCGGTGCTAAATAATAAAATAAAATAAAAGTTGACAAAAGTTCTATTTTGAATCAAAAGTTGAGGTGGATATATTGCATTTTTTTTTTAATTTTTGAAGGGATACATAAATTATTTATGCAGTATAGTTTTTTCAAATTAAATCTAGAACATTAATTTGCTTACTTACACTGCTAAACCACTAGTAAATAACTTTTAGTTGGCCAGATTAAACTAATCCTGCACCTAATATAAAAGTTCATCATTCCATGCAACTGACTTTGTTACAACTAACTAAATATCAATCAGGTACATAAATTGTCCCTTTTTTACACATACACTCCCATTGTTTGGAATGAGTCTAAGCTTCATCAAAACAAAATTTATATCACAATATAATTTCTGTGTGGTAACATTTTTATTTAAAATAGTTTATAGTTTATGTTTCTTTTAAACCATTTCTAAATAAATTCGATTGCTATTTTCCCTTAGGGGGGACCACTGCAGCTCCCAAGAGGAAAGGAAGCCAAAGCCGATCACAACGAGTCTCTCTTCCTTCAACACGCCATAACATCATCAACTTGATGCTGTCATCTCATACAAACCTCGCTATTCGCTGCCTTACTCACGGCGACTATATTAAAGCCAAAGATGCCATAAAGGTGACAGCCTCTAACCAGGAATGGAGGGGAATGACTTTTTTTTTATTTCAAGATGGGAACAGAACGGCCAATTAGTCAAAATATCAAGATTCGAAAAGGGGAAATTTTAAAATTACCCTTTGGAATAATCTTAGATTTAAAATATATTGATTTCTAAACTAATACGGTAATACTTGTTAAAGCTATAATATTATTAAAACCAGCTTCGGTGGTTGCATGGTCTCTGGCACCACTCTCGCAAAAGACTAGACTACCGATGATGGGGATATTTAGTTTGAATTTAGCCAGGTGTATTAAGGGTGGATATTTAGTTTGAATTAGCCAGGTGTCCTAAGGGTGGTTTTTCTAAATGGTTTCCCACTCTATTCACGCAAATGCAGGCACATCTCTAAATTCAATCTTCCTCATTCCTAACACACTAGATTAATTGGTATATAGACGTATAACCGGAACAAGTAATAAAACCCTGTGCTTAAAAAAAAATTGCTAACGGTTATAAAAACAATAAAAAATAACATAATAAAATAAATAGAATTGTGCACGAATAGAATTTTTTATCAAATTAAATAACAAAATTTTGAATTAATATCAAGTAATAAAATTAATAAAATAGTACATTTTATTACATGTTTGATGGACATTATTTTTATTAGTTAATTTCTTTTGAAAATGGTGTTTTCTATTGAATTATTTGCATAGGGAAAAAAATACTACAAAACATGTCGTAATGTTTGGCACCTCTTCAATTTTCTCTAAGTATGAAACTGCAAAATATTATCTAGGTTTAAAAGTTACTTTTCTTAAATGTTCTCTCTAGATTTGACACCCCTTATATTCTACTCCCTATCTGGCTTGTCAACAACAGACATGTTGAACCCTCATAAATGATTGACCTTGGCAAGTTACTTCCTTCTGTCCTTCTCTAAATCTTTCAAGCTCTTTCACTTGCTGAACCCAACTGTTAATAGACAGAGCACACCAAGTCACGCGCCTCCCAACTTGTCTCTCTACAAGATGTGGTAAAATAATCCCCTCCCCATCCCAGTCACCAAGTTTGCCAAATAAGAAAGAAGATTGTCTACAAAAGAGATTAACAGTGATGAGTCAGCATTAACAGCTAGAACATGAATGCCGCCCTTTTTTTTATTTCTTGGAGCATAATGGTTTGTTTCCCTCCCGAAAAATTTAACTTATCGGGGAAATGGTCAATTCTGCCTGGCCAAAGGGAATTTTCCTGAGGGTTCAGGATCCTGTCCACCTCTACCTCTAACATATCTATAAGATTTTTGTTAATTTATTAAATATTAACATTTGAGTCTTATGCTATTTACAGACACAGTACAGTCAAAGCTGAAGTCTAAACCTCCCCCACCTATTGGCTTCAACTTCAAACTTACTCGTTTCTATGGCCGCATGGTTTAAGGTGTCTCTCTTGCACTATACTAGTCTGCCAATGATGGCCAGATGGGGGTTTGAATCCTGGCCGGGTGTACTGGAAGTATTTCTTTCCAAAAATTGTTTTTCACTTTCCCTCCATGCAAATGTGGGTACACTTTCTTTAAATTTAACCATAATAATCCTTAACCCATTAGTGTAATTAGTACATAGGGGTGTAACCTGAATGGATAGTAAGATGTGGCACTAAAAAAATTTCAAACTTGTTTGATTTTGTTTGGTAATTTAATAACAGATGACAGCCCAAGCGAAGTAATTATACTATTTTATTACTCATTTCAATGCAAAATGTATGTAAAATAGTTTATTGGCTGAAATATAAATTTCATTTTAATCTTCCTTTATTAAAGTGCTAGCCAACAGTCAAGACCTCTAACAGGCTAACACTGAAAAAATACAGATTACAATAAAAAAGATATAATATAATATATATATATTATAAATAATGTATATTATATGTAATAATATTATATTTTTATTATATAATATATTATATATAATACATGATTATTATCACTAACATTTACAGGAATGCAAAGTCTACACACTAGAAAAGATGTTGGTTCTATAGATACACTAATAACACAAATAACACTCATTATGGAAATATTCCTTATCGTCTTTTGACTTAAGTTACTCCAAAGGAACACACTTTTGTGAAAAAATTGTAAAACTCTTCTATAACCTTCCTTAAAGGCAATCATTATCATTATCATCATCAGATGGCTGACTTGAAATAACCATCCTTTTTGTTTGCCGATATCTATTAAAATAATGTGTTGCACTTGTCACAGCCACACTCCTCATGGCAACCTATTCGCAGGCAGGAGACTATGCTTAGGTATTCCTCTCTAAGATTTTGTGCACTTTGTAGTTCAATACAGCATACACCTCCTTCTCATAAACTGAAGGCTTGTACTTAATCTTCTCCTTGGTTTTAGTGACTAGGACCCCAGGTGGGTTTTTAGCCACATACTTGATAATTTTCCTCTTAGTGCTCTTTGGCCGACAGAAGCTGAAACAGCAGTAGAAACAACAGCAGCACCAGCCTAAAACCAGAATTGACAGAATTATTATATAGACACATCAAAACTTTGGTACATCTAAAACCCACAGATAAGTATCAATGTATACACTTTAATAGCTGCCACCCATTCAACACCAAAATATCTATCTATACAGTCTTTCTATATGCACTCACCATATCTCCTTTGATCCATAAAGTCTTTAAAACCACCCGTAAAACCTTCAAGAAGCTTGTACAAAGAGAGGATACTCCAAACCTTTCATTAATATCCTTTTTATACTATCTGAAACTCCACAATTACCCAAACCTGAAAAAAAAACCAGATGTGCTACCTCTAGTGATTAAGTATGGTCCTGCTCTATAAAAGCTCAACAAAACAGTAATGTTAGGCTTTCACTTAATAGAAACATCCAGCCAAACCAACAATACTCTCAAAAAATCACCAGTCTTCATATATAGCAGCCTCAATTATTTAAAAATCTTCTGGCATACCTTAAACTCAAAACTGAGAATGACTCATCTCTTATTCAACCACAACAAGGCTCTCAACCTTGCAACAAAACAACTTGCAAAACCTGCCAAATACATAACCCAGCAACCACTTCCTTTGGCAATATAACCAACTTCATTTATTTCATAAAAGACATCCACACCTGTGAGTTCGATAACCTAATTTAACAATTGGAATGCAATCAATGTAATATACAATATATTGAACTCACCACTATGAAACAAATGAATAGACACCACCATGACACCAAAATCAAGAACTCAAAATCCACATGGGCCTACTCATAACCTTAACTTTGAAGACTGCTTCACTTACAAAGTGTTAAAATCATTGATCAAAACCCGATACACTATTATGTCCCAGAGAAACTGGCTCACCATTGGATCATAAAGTCTAGAAAAGCACACTACCTAAGTATTTATTAACTAGCTCTGATTTCAATCCTGCTGCAACACTAGTACTACCTGGCATCCACATAATAATAGATGACCCTCCAAAGAATTTAAAATCTGCCAAAAAAGCTTTCATCTTTCACAACCAAGTTGTTGGCATCACTGAAGCTGACTTCCTGTTCAGTCAAACTACTTCCAGAGGAAAATACCGTGAAAGCATCGAAATATTGAAGTGTGTGTAAATATGCATTAGTGTTTTTATTTTATTTGTGCTTTATTTTTCTACAGTTCTATCAGGTAATACATATTATAAAAATAAGGTTAAAAGTAAGAGATGTAACAAATAACATATTGGAGTAAAATTTTGGAAACTTTACACCCTGTGTTTGTAGAGAGTGGGAAATCATTTAAGAAAAACTAGTTCTGAACACCAAGCCAAGGTTCAATCCCTAAACTTTCCATTTCTGAAAAACTAGACAAGATGAAACTGATACCTTTGACAGCATGTCCATTGGTGCGACTCCTCAATAATTACTATACTCTATTCACGGTAGGAATTACTCTTTGAAAGGTCTTTTTTCCTACTAATATCCTACTATATAATAGATTTCTGGTAAGGAAAAAGGCCTTTCAGAAAACAATTCCTACGCCTAACAGACTTTACCCGGGTAAATGTGCTGGTATAGTCTTTATATATATATAAAACTTTTCACCATGTTTAAATGGACAGTGTTATTAGTCATCCCACACAAACCTTTATGACACCAGAATGGAACAGCAATGCATGTGTATATGAGCAGCCATATCCCTACTATCCTCCCCACTCTTTTGGCCATTCTCTTCCTAGCGCTCCACATGTTTGTCTCGGTGAGGTCCCACCACACACACCGTAGTGACTTGTACCCAAAGTTGCGGGCCATCTCCACACTGCAGTTCACTGGTGTTTCAAAGTCCACAATCTTATCCACAGCCTCCTCTACAGTTTCCTGCGGCTTGCCCTTGTCTGTATAGTTGAAGGCGATGTTTCGCTCCACCTGGTCAGTCATAGAAAACCGAGTGACAAAGAAGTGTAACAATATTGATTTATTCACCCCTTAAATATAAATAAATATAAATTAAATCTTTTATTTAAAGAATTTCAGATTTCTTTATTCCAATATTCAAATTAAGGTAATAATTTTTGTCTAGGGCAGACAAAACATTTTAATACTTTCAGTTTTGTAGTACAAGCAACCCCCATGTCTACACACATTTAATAAGACAATCACATTTAGCCATTTTTTAATAATCTTTCACAGAACTACTGGAAGCATCCAATAATCAGTTACCATGTGCAAAATCAGCACTTTTAGGCCTTTTTATTGGTGGAGAGTATTTAGCTTATCTTGGTATAACAAGCATGACAAAGGAGTACTCGAATGATTTAATTCAGAGACAGAGTTCTAAAAGAGTCATTATATTTATTTCGAAGTAACATCACCGGTTGTAGGGGTGTGTCTGTTTGCTGCAGAGCTGTATTTTTAGTTTGCTAAATATTTAAATATACATGTGACAAGTCACACTTTAATATGTACAGCAGCCTTAAATAAGATTCAAATAGCCAAAGCTATTATATTTGTTTTTAGTGGGGATTTACTCGCATCTAGATATCATACTAAGCCCAAAGTCTCGGGTTCGATTTCCGTGTCCAGGTGTCATTTTTCAGTTTTCATAGTCTTAAATAAGTTTAATATTGCCAAGTAAAATAAAATTATTACAAACTGTAAACCATGGCTACCTCAGAAATTGAAGCTATTTCAAATGCTGCATCAACAAGTGGCAATAGCTTTGTTTAACAGAAATAGTGGTACCATCTTGGTTTATTGTTCTAGAGATGTTAAGAGAAATTACCCCTCTCATGCTAAGTGAATTATCACCTCCAAACTAGGGGTGGGTGGGATCCAGGACACTCGGAAAAAAGTCGAGAATTTTTCATTTCATGTGAGTTGGGTGTGATTGGCTATTTCCCAAAAGAATCAATTAGCCAAAGCTATTATTTATGCTTTTAGTGCGGATTACTACATCCAGATATCATATTCTGAAAATTTAAAAATGACACCTGGACACGGGAATCGAACCTGGGACCTTCGGCTTAGTACGCCATTTCATAGACTCGTCCTTAATATATGAGTGAAGAATGGCCCTGGGCACGGGACGATTCCTGGATAGCTCAGATGGGTAGAGCATTGTCGTATTAAGTCAAAGGTCTCAGGTTCAATTCCCATGTCCAGGTGTCATTTTTAAATTTTCAGAATATTTCCCAAAAGTTTTCGGGTGGGAAACAAAGCTTTGTGCTTTGTGTTATAGCTGTTGCTTTCATCACTGTTAATCTCTTTTGTAGGTATTCTTCTTCTTTGTTCTGAAGCAAGGGGGTAAGGGGCCATTTTAACACTCGTAAAGAAACAATTTGGGAGGCGCATGATTCAGCTCTGTCTATCAACAGTTATTTGTTGGGTTCAGCAAGCAAGATAACATGAAAGATTTAGAGGACAGAGATATTTTCAACTATACCATCTTGTGGACCATGTAAATAATGGAAGAGGGGCGGGCGGGGGGGTAAATAAAATACCGTGCTAAGGTCAACTCTATGTGAGTATGCACCTCTAGAGTACTCTAACTTTTAATCCTAGTAATAAAAAAAACTCAATGACACAAGCTCGCATTAAAGCTGTTGTTTGAAATTTTAAATACAGGGATAACAGACCCTGATGCTATGGTTGATTTTCTAAGGTGTGCTGTTTAATGTTAGGTTTTAAAATAGAATGGGTCCAATATGTCTTGAATCTGAATAAAAAAATATTTCTTTTGAATCTGGAATCAAAATTCGATTACTCAAATCTTTAAAAATTTACAATTTTAGTTGAAGTGTAAATATTTAAAATCTAATCTAAAAAGGGTTGTTTTAAACTTGGTGCCAGTGACAAATGTTTGTCATATGTATTAAGTCATAGACAAGCGAGAGGATACTTTTTAATAAATAATTATATTAATCCAATTTTGTCCATTTTTGTAATTTTTTTAATCACCCAGCTACACAAATCTATATAATTTCTTTTAACAATCAATTAAAATTGTTAATTGGTATCAAGATAATGTCTTTAAAATTGTATTTGAGATCCTTTATTGAGATTTTTTATGAATGTATTGATTACCATAGGATTCAAGGGTCCCATATTTTATTTACTTTAAGTTAAAGCTTCAAGTTATTTTAGATGAAATATGTCTATAAATCACATTAAATATTTTGAATAAGGATGGGCTCTTTAATCCTCAAGGATATTTGAAATATGAGAAAATTTCAGATTCAAGACTCAAATCCTTAAACAAAAATTCTGTTTAAATTTTCCAAGTGATCGGTGGTTCATAACCAATTATAACTATTATAGGATGAACTTAACACCCAGGCCCAAGAAAATTAATTTAACACTTAATTGAATGTATGCATGTCATAATGAATATATTAAAAGAAATAATATTAATATTTAGTTCTATTTGTATTTTCTATTTTATTATATATATCTCCTCCTATGTTCATAACTATTACACGATTTGGATTATGATTCCAGATTCTTATGTAAAATAGTGGATTTGACCAAACTCTAATTTTGAAGATATGAGTAACTGTCCAATTATTTAATCACGGTCTGCCCTTAAAATGTATAGTTGGAGAAGATGGACAGCGCTCATTCAGTTTTAAAAACCAATAACTATGGGAGAAAAGAATATTTGTCCCAGCAAAAACAATAATAGTCTTAATGGTCAGGTTTAACAAATATGACATAAATATAGTTTCATAGTTCACTATAATCAGAAAGTGTCAGATACTAGATAACTCTGGAGGTTTAAGAAGCCTCCTTGGTCATCAGTACAACAAATTTCTTAGTTTTACCTTTTCTTGTACTTCTTGATTATACTCATCTTTGAACTGGTTGTAATCATACACTTGGTCAGATATGTTGCTGTTTTCCACTGAACGCTTGACATTGCTCTTTGGTTCATCCTCAAAACTCTGATCTCCTACCAGGAGCTTACCATACCTGCAAACATCACACATCTGTTAGAACTTGCCAGGCTGTAAACCAGGAAGAAGGTACAGCAGAAAATTATTCAAACAAACATAGTATGACTTGCAACCACACCAATGGACGAGAAGTCAACGCTTTAGATTCATATTGTATCCTACAGTGGCGTATTCTCCGTGTATGCTAGTCTTGCGCCGCATACCCATAATGATAGGGACTAGTTTGTTTTAAATTCAATATTGTCTGTGCTGTGTAAATACTAATGTTTAGATTGTTAATAAATATACATGTAATGAATTATTAATTTTAAAACTATTATTGATTCATATTCCAAGAATACTGTGTTTTAAGTAATTTTTCCCTAAGGTTCTACTTAACACAATAGGAAACTCAGGGCCTGCTGCTTGAAAACTGTAAGAAAAGCTAGGGAGGCTCTAATGTCCTTGCCCAATGTCTACGGGGTTGCAACACGTTCTTTTCCGCTCGCCCACTAGTAATTGGCCAATGAGTTCGGGTTTTTACATCCAAGGTCATGCTGTTCATGTGTAGCACGCTAAGCATTATGCCAATTATTGAAAAAAGATTCAAGATCACAATGTTTATTTATTAATTCTAGAATAATTGTTTACGTAACAAACTTAAAATTATACACTAATTAAATACATTGAGCTATGTTTAGGAATTCTAGTCACATGTAGTATCATGTATTTGGCAAACACATATAACCATTCTTTCAAATTTAAGCATTTCAGCACTGGTAGAGTGAGGAAGGGAAGTGGACAGGGGCGGTAGGGCGTGTGACAAGGCTACTTTAGCCGTAGTTGACGGTAATTCTTGTTTTTCTTTAGTAGGAAGGATTTGTGGCGTTTTAATAGTGTTCTTTCAGTTTTTGTTTTACATTAACGATTTATTAGTCATTGTGATTTTATATAATTATACATCAAAGAATCCCAAAAGTCAGGAATGTAATTTCACCATTTCAAGATGATTTAGAAGGAAAAGATAAAATAAAATATATTTTCATAAAATTTACTTAATCAGTGGTGCACCCAGCCATTTACTTTGGGAGAGGCATTCAACCAAGGCTGTAGCGAGAATGAAATTTTGATGGTGAGAGCGGGTTTAGGGTTGCACAGCTCCCTAACACCTGAAGGCTGAGATTATTTATGAATTTTAAATGCTTTTAGAAATTATTTGGAATAGTTTTATAGTAATTAAGAGATTTAAATAATGCAAATGGTATCGAAGCTATTATTTTTTCAATTGTTAATTTTGTGTGTAACGGTAAACCTTTTGAATAATAAGCTTAAGTCAGAAGCCTGGCTTTAAAATGTAGCCTATACATTATGAATCATCTTCAATGCTAAATATCATATAATTTAAATTTTTATTAACATGATTTGCATTATTTGTGGTATTGAAGAAGGGGGGAGGGGGGTCAAATACCCTGATTGCCCCTCTCCCCCTTGGGTGCACCACTGCTTACAGCAAAATATTTGTGTAAATATCTTCACAATAAACCAATGAAGTAGCGTTAGAGTATTAATAGTTCGAGATAACTTCTCCTATGTTAGTCAGAGTTTACACATTTAAGTAAAGTTGCTTCTGGAGTATAAATTTTCAAGTTGGGAGACTCGTTTGTTTGCAAGTAGCATTGTGTAAGATAAGTCGGTCTTTAAGAAATAGTTTTAATTGCGACGTGAGTTAGACAATCCACCTGATTTCGTTTAAGTATTGCTAACTGTGTGCTTTTAATTATACTAGACTAATTGAATAGGTTCTGTGTCTATTATGCATTCAGAAATGTGCCCATACCTCTCTTAGCCCCGACGTTAATATTTACTTAAATTTCTAACCATGTAGATATCATTATAATTTGAGGACTGCCTATGTGGTCTGGCTACAAACCCAGAGGTCCCAGGTTTGATTCCCGGTGCTTCCAGATTTTCTGAGAAGTCTTTTCAGATTATCTGTAAAGCAGTGGGTCTGGGACAGGTTATACTCAGCCTGGTGTGGATAAATAAGGGGCTACTTGTATACAGTAGTAGTGGCTCTGGTATAGAAACCGAGTTTAATGGCTGGAGTTTTTTGTACTTCAAGAGTTGGAAAGATATGCCCAAAAATATAAAACTTGCATATAACTACTTATATAAAGTATGCGCTGTCACTTTCTCAAAAAAATAATATGCTATTTTGTTTGTAATGATAAACTGTGCCTAAATACAAATTTTAACAAAATAGTTAAATCTAATTTTGAAAGGAGATCAATATTTTTTTTCAATCTTTAAACTACCTTTAATTCCAAGACTCCACTGTTAAGAATTTTTTTTACATCACATAACTTCCTTTCTTCTAGGGGTCGCTATAAAGTATAAAAACAAAACAAAAACTTTTGTCCTACATAGTAAAAAAAAAACCACTCTAGACTAATACTATTGGAAAAAGATGCATAATATTGGGATTTTGATTGGAAGAAACTTTTAGAAGATAGAAACACTTTTTTTTGTGGTCACAATAATAACATTTAATAAATTATTGGTGGAGTGTTAAGTGCAAATTAAAACTATATTAATAATAACCCAATAGCTATGAACTACAATTGATTGGGAAATATACTTTTGCTAGTGAATTAGCTCTAATCGCATATATAATGATAGTAAAGAATAGGCAACTTTTTTATTAGGCCTAGTTGGAAATGTAAACAAAATAAAATGTAATTTTGTACGTTTCTTCTTTTGTTCTAACCTCAGGAAAAAAAAAGCTGTTTCTACTCTGAAAAAAATAGAAAACTGAGGGAATTTAAAGAGTAAAATTATGTAGCCATCCTAGATCTTTATCAAGGGATAAAATATATAAGGAGGTTAAGAGTTCTCAAATCAGGAGATTCATGTTCAACAAGATCAATAGATTACCATTGCCTACCGTAGGTTAATTATATTTCTAGCACAAGTGTGTGAATATTGCTATCCTGACATTTTTGTCTTTCATTTACTGGTTGTATGTTTGTCTGACTTTTGCAAATTGTAAATTTCTGTTTGTTAACCTCGACTTCTGTCCCTCTTACCATTCTGATTTGTCATCATAGTATGTGTCTGGTACAGATTGAGGCTCATTCAACCCTTCATAGTAATCAAATGAAGGTTTCAACATTCGGTCACTCTCAAATCTCTTATGCATCCTCTCTATCATTCTTTCTTCATCGAAGTCCAGATGAAGGGCCTCTATGTCACCTTTATGGATCATTTCTTCTTCCTCCACAGAACCAAAGTCATCCATTGACACCTCAATGTTCTCATTGTCTTCTCCTTTAAGGCTCTGAAAGCTGCGGCAGAAAGCCAGGAACAAAATGTAGTACATGAAGTCACTGAACATGTTTTCAGACATGATAGTGTAAATAGCATGAGCATTCTTTTTTTGAAAATGGTTGCTATAGTAACTAGTTGATGTTCAACTTTATCATCATGTCAAATATCCAAACAAAAATTTCTAATCTTGATCATATTTGCATCACTAAATATAATAATGTTGTGCAACCGAAAATAAAGTAAATTTTAATTTTCCTGCACTTGTGAGATAGTTATTTACAACTCAATGTAAAGTTGGGGTTGACAAGGATTTATTTGGCGTTTCAGTTCTGTTGAATTTATTAAATTTTGCAATAAATATATGTATATATGCATCAACAGGGCTGGCAAGTTAATTAGCATGTTTGACTCTAATCAGGGAGGTCACGCTTCATTTTCGGCTGGCCTTGCATGAAATATTTTTCCTACATTGGAATTTTTTTCCATCTTTTCTCCAAGTAAATCTGTAATCCATTTTACTCTTAGGCTGACCGGGTTATTGGCATTAAATTTACAACTAATATTTAAACTTTGAAGTTATATCTTATACACTTTTATTGGCTTACACCTTATTAACAAAATTGACACCTTATTTAAATATGCATAAGAGTATAATTTGGGTTGAACCATAATGAGCCCATCTCAAACTATCAAAAACTCAAATTACATGAAATAGCTTAATTAAAAAAATATATTTACATGTTTTTAAGTGTAAAAAAGTAGAGATGGGTTGAATCCAATATTTATCGTATTCAAATTTTAAGTTTTCTTTCGAATCTTGAATACAAATTTGAATCCTCAACTCTTTAAAAATGTGCATACGCTGCCATACTAAATCATGTCCTGAACCTAGATAACTAGAGCTTTAAGCTCCTCATTCAAAACTATGCCTTAGTGGGGGAGGTAATTTGCAGAATTTCATCGAATGACAATTAGTGCTAGAAGACTGTGAGGTGAACAGAAAGAAATAGCTCTGCCATTTCATCAACATGGGGCCTATGGGTGAGATATCGTTCTGTTGTTCCACCAGCAATAGTCACCTGGGGCATTTTCCTGAAGTTTGTGCATTTCCCAGCAACATGAATTTACCGTGAGTTAATATCTGCCACACATTATTAGAATTTATTAGCTCTTGTATTCGTGTTAATCATATGAATGGTATTTTGAGTGTACATGTTAAACCTCTGGTTTAACATATTACATTACCAATTGCTTTAAATTTGTATATTTAGTCAAGGTCTTCGTAATTGTACTCAAGATACTTTTTTGAGATGCTTACTGATCTTAAATCACTCGTATATGATACAATTTGAGGAATCGAAGATTCGAGGGTCCCATCTCTAATAAAAAGTTTTTTTAATATATAAAACAAAAATAATGCCATAAACATATTATGTATCCTCCATTCATCCTTAGAGTTATTAAACTTACCTTGCATCGTTCCACTAGTGTGTAGTTTATAATAAAGGACCGCAGTGTTGTCCATAGAGGCAAGATTTCTACCTTTCAAGATAAATGAAGTGCACTTATTTTATTGCATAACCGCACATCATTCATCCAATATAAAAGGATGTGCACTGGGCGTATCCCTCTCTCGAACTATACAGCATATTGAGCTATCGATACTTTACTTTAGTTCATTTGGGTTTTATTTATGACTCAATCAATTTTATAGTACCTAATGCATAAATCCTTAAATTCCCTGAATTTTAGAAAATACATTAATTCATTCTATTTGTTTGTCATATATATATTTAGGTATCATTACCATGAATTATTCACTTTGAACATCCTGAATTTTATCTTTCAGCCACTCTACACACCTGGAATATAAATGCTTGAAACTCCTTAATTAAAGTAAAATACAAAACATTTGTATTCTCTCTGATAAACCTTCACTCCTCCCAGGATTTTAACATGAACCCTATTAAGACTGACTTTTAGTGCTTTTGATCAAGGCAGAATCTCTACACTTATGTTTCAGAAGTTTGATGAAGAGGACAACCCCCTGGTGGCGGAAGTCAAATTTACTGAAGCCTCCTTGAGTTTGAGAAAAAGATTGCAAGCTTGCATCGACATAGACAAAAAACTCGGTGATGCCAAACTAACTCTGGGGCCATCTCAGTGTAAAACCTCAACTGAAAACTCGATATTTAAGGTAAACATGTTGTTCACATTAACTGCAATGTTTGGGAAAACGGACATATCTTTTGCAAGTGAATGTTGCTAAATGTTTCTACGAGCAAATGTTTAAGAAAGCTGATTACAGGTCTAGGCCAACTAAAATAGACTTGAATAATAATAATATTAGAGATGGTTCGAATTCAGTATTTTATGAATCCATCTCTCAAATCTAAATCTTTATTTTATTTTCGAATCCCAAATATCAAATTCGAAATCAAATATTAGGAAAAAATTGTGTACATGAGAGGAAATAGGCATCTAAAAAAAAAAAATATAAAATATTAATTGTAACTAAATGTTAACATTTTATGCCTAAGTGCATTTGATTTAACATTCTTATATTTGGTTAGGTGTTAAATTAATGATCTGAGGTCTGGTTAAGTTTGTTTATAAATATGCTCGGGTTGAACTACCAATAAGCAGTACCAAAACGTTTAGACACATTCCATTTGAAATAAATAAAAAAGCATATATAAATTAATCTAAAATTGAATGTTTTCTCTAATCTTTAAATCTTGATCATTAAGGATTCGAAGATCTGATCTCTAATATTAACTTACTAGATTTGTTTTACAATTCATAATGCATCTTTTGGCGGTGGCCTTAGTGTTTTGTGTTTGATGTGGTTGTTTGGTTTGATTTGGTTTAAGCTAACTTTAAAGCTGTTTTGTAGGCTATAGTCTGTGTTTTGAAAGTTCATGTTAAATATTCTCATAAATAGATAATTATCAACCAAAAGTTGATTTATTGTGTTCTAACTATGTGTTCCTTGAAGTAGTATCTAGGTTTGCAAAGTAAGAAGGGACTTGGGTTGCCATTCTTTGTTATTGAAACTATTCAACCTTTATCATCCTGTTCCATAAGGATAAATACCTTAGTTAACCAATAGAAAGTATTAACACACGAGAGGACAATCTTTAAAAATGAGATGGATTTAATCATCTTTTTCTCGAATTCAAATCTTCCTTTTACCTATAAATCCTGAATATTGAATCTGAATCTTAGAAAATATAATGAGCATAAGAAGTTAACCTTTCCGATTTTATAAGACTTTTCTTCTTCTTTGGTTCTAATTTTATTCAAACTCATTCTTTAGTTGCTAGGGAAGTTAGATATATTAACTAAATTATAACTTTTTTTTTTGTGATATGAATTCGAATTCAGTTTGTTGTGCCTCACTGTTCAGTCGGCCCTTGTATCTTTCCTCCACACTTGCACAGGCCACGCCAACCACCCTCTTTACTGCCTGGACCGCTCCATACTTCATGTTCTCTAAGCTGTCCGTGACAAGGGTACTTAATACGGCAGTTCCTCGGTTAGAGGCCAGTTGGAGAGTGGCTACCCAACCCGGGTGTGCCACCTATTTGAAAGAGCTATTAAATTGTCTGATGTTATGAAGGAGCAATATTGTTTAACCCTCTCTCTCTCTCCACCGTCACCCTACATACGTTCCACCGTCTCACGTTGCCAGAACATCCTTCTGTTACACCGCGACTTACGTTCCACCGTGACTCACGTTGCCAGGACATCCTTTTGTTCCACCGCAACTAATGTTGCAGGAACACTCTCGCCGACACTTTTCCTACTCCTACCCACACATGTCTGAACACAACGTTGCCATCGTTGTGACATCAACCTGTTACCCTCAAAGCCGCAGGCAAGGGATAACAATTTATGTACTATCTTAATGAATTTGACACCTTAGCTCAGTCGGTGGCGTATATATCTATTGAGGTGAGGATCCTAGGTTTGATTCCCGGCCTGGCCAAAAAAATATCATTGGTGAAATGTGGGCTTACCCTTTCACAGCGGTGAATTAACGGCTGTGGACAGGATGTTGTGCTTGTCTGAAGTTGGATTATAAGGCATATGAAGCTACAAGCCTAGCCAGACGGTAGTGGAAAATATATGGCTTGAATAAAAAACTGACCCAAGCCACAGGCTGGAAACAATAATGGATGTTAATAAACTAACTTAGTTAACTGGGTTATAGTTGCTAGGTTTGTTATATATTTCTTGGGGGATAAACCATTAATATGGATCAAAATATCTCTATAAAAAAAATCAAGTTAAAAATTTGAAGATTTTTTGTAAAGATAGAGTTTGCAATTTTTTTGAATCCTTGAATTTTGAATATTTTTAAGTGTTCTTGGATTCAAATATAAGAGACCCATATTTTAAAAATAACTTTAAATATAATACATCTCTAAGGGGGACTCTGGTGAAAATTTGGTCCAAGCAAGGTCACTCAGAAGCATGAAGATGAATATTTGTTGTACTACTCTTGAAATATTGGAACCTCCACATAGTTAACGAACAACTCCGAGCAACTATGAGACAAAAAATCATTCTCGATTATTAACTGTTCTGTTGTTTTTCAGTCGCTAAGACAGGTGGCAGCAGAAGGAGTTCAGACCACCTCTCTCTCCAGTCTGGTGGAAACCTTCCTCTCTGTCACACCGCTACAGACCATACCAGTCACTGACACAGGTTAGATGGGATGCGGTATCACCGTTATTATGTTACTCAGGATTGTGCATATAGTGTTCACATTTGCTGTCTATGGCTAAATAATTCTCGCAGTCATATTCGTTCCAGGGTAGCTTACCTAACAACTTAATTACAATAATATTAACATTTTATTTATTTTTAGCATTAATTGCAGTTAACAAAATTATTATATAGTACCTTTATTATAAAAAAAATTAGTAAATAAACAAACCCTTGCGAACTTATCATCCCCCTTTTAAAATTATAAATTCAGCTAGTGTAGATTTACCAACCCCATGTAATATTGCAGCTTGATGGAATTTTGGATCTCTCCTTGGTATATGTTTAACTGTAGAAATTACTACAGGATTATTTTTAGCTATATGTTATACAACCCACATTGAGTCAACATTTAGTAAAACTACCCACGTTTGTTAAGACTTAAATTTTGGATGAATAATATGAACCATAATATACTACCCGCCTTGGTGGTGTAGTTAGCTAACACACTAGTTTCGTGTTGAGCTAGAGTGCCGAGGACGGGGAGATCGAGGCTTGAATCTTAGTCGGGTGAATTGGGGATGGTTTTCCATTCTCCCTCCATACAAATGCGGGTTCACTTCTTCTAAATTCAACCTTCACAATCCCTAACCCATTAGCATAATTAGTACTTAAATATATAACCCAAATTGGTAGTAAGATATGGTCCTAAAAATAAAAAATAAAATAAAAAACATAATTTACCTTCCTATTAGACAAGGGTTATACTATTGGTGGGGCAGAAGGTGTTGACACATTTAATAACACTATATTGTTACTATTTTGACTACCAAATGCTTCAAATTAAACTTAAAATAACAACAAAAGATTGACAATTTTCTACATACTCTTAAATTATTCAATTTAAAAAAATAAATATTCTTAAGGTAGCCACCAATATATGCAACACATATTTGTATTCGTTTCTTGAAACTTGACATGAATTTATTTGGACAATATTTCTTGTTGAATTGCTTCATTTGCCACCACAACTGTTTCTTCACGTCCCTGAATTGTTTTTGGGTGAGTCATATAAACATTACTCTTTAACATGCCCCACAAGAAAAAGTCCAGAGCTGTTAAGTCTGGTGAGTGTAGTTAGTGTCCAGGCTATGTCCCCAAATCTTAAAACGAGGTGCAGCATCTCCATTGGTGATCAGGTTGTGTGGGCCACTACCCCATTTTGCTGGGACCACAGGTTGTTGGTTTCCGTGTCCTTATGTTGCAGTCCCAGGGTCAGAAAGTTCAAACATCAATGTAGATGCTTCGCAAAATGTTTATTTGCCACCTCGTTTCATGATTTAGGGACATAGCCTGACCCCTACACTCACCATAGTTAACAGTTCTGAACTTTTTCTTGTGGGGCATTTTAAAAAGTCATGTTTAAGTGACTCACCTGAAAACAATTCAGGAATCTAAAGAAAGAATTGTGGTGGAAATAGAAGTAATTCAACAAAACACTGCACAAAGTCATGTCATGTTTAGAGGAGGGCATACAAATATTTATTGCATATAATGGCAGCCATTTTAAGGACATCATTAAAAAAAATCAAGGGAATGTAGAAAATTTTCAATATTAAGTTCAATTTGAAGCATTTAGTTGTTAAAATAGTAGAGATATAGTGTTTTTAAGTGTTTTAAAATGTGTCAATACCTTGTGTCCCACACTGTAGATCTTACTCTTTTATATACACTTGTTTTGGGGAGCCATCCTAATTTTAACCATGAATTAACCCAATGGTGTATTACAAATCAAATCAAAAAAGCTTTACATTGAAAAAGACAATTTCAATCTTTGACTTAAAAAATAAATTATTATGTGAATAAAAGGGTCTTTGGGTTAAACTTAAAATCAAGGTGGCTCTTTTTTGATTTACTACCCTTAACTAGGCTACAGATGGTTGTCGGCTATGTTCCAGAGTGTAGGTTGTCAGGGTCATTGCTGGAATGTGCTGACAACTCGCAGGCAATAACTGCGTTGGATTTAGCATTTACATTTGGAACAACATTCCAACACTCGGCCAGTCTGCTGGATGTAGCATGCAGGCACTGCGACCGACTCCAGGGGGACTCAAAGAAGAGTTTGGGGTTTGTCGGGTTTTCTCGAAACATGATTCATCTGTTGAAAGAGGCCAACATGGAGAGCGATGAACCCAGAGGAGAACTGCCCAGCAATATCTCTGTCAACAGGTATCCTCCCTGACATGCTTTGTTTGGCTTATCTTCAAACCTATCCTCTAGATCAGCGGTTTCAAACTCAGACTCTTGGAAGGGCTACTTTCAAGTTTTGAAGAAGCATAAGAGGCTGCATAAATTTCTTACGAATAAATATCAACTTTACAAAACTATGGATTTGCACTAGAATGGGATATTATTTCTTAATATTTGTAAATAGTAAAAACAAACACTGCATCAGTAACTTTTGTTTCTATCACATTTTATCACTGAAAACTATCATTTTTATATAACAATATTTGTTCACTTAAATGTTTAAAAGAATCAAAAAATTTACCAACTAGACACGGTGAAGAAAATATTACATTTTCTGACCAGAAATTTGTGCCCACTTTTCTATCACTAACTTTTCGATATTTGGAATGATCTCCTTTGAACACGCTACTTTAAAAGTGAACATAAGTGGAGGTCACTTAACATATACCTTTCAAGAGATTTTACTTGATTCATGTGGCTTGTCAGTATTATAGCAAACTGGAGACTTTAATATATTTAAAATATTTTCCGTGTGTTTGAAAAATTCAAACCAGCTGTTGAAATCCTCTGGATTCGAAGACAGTACATCGGGGGAAGGCATCTGCACTTTTTAAAAATAATGCCTTTTGAGTCAACAATAGTCATGATTAACACTGCTGTTCTATTTGTAAAGAAACTTGTTAATTATAAAGATAATGGCTTTTCAAAGTATTACCATGTCTAAATTATATTTACTATATTACAATATACTAGAAAAAAGAGTAAGTTTTTTTTTATTTTCTTATAATTTATGCGGGCCACAAAAAGTTGGCGCCGGGCTGCATGTGGCCTGCAGGCCGCAAGTTTGAGACCACTGCTCAAGATGCTGCAAGATTATCTTGCGATTTTCCACTCACTCATAATTTTATTCTTTAAAGTTGCTATTCATTGAGCTTAAAATCCCACATTTGATGTTGAGTCGTCAACTTTAATATGATTGTGATTTGTAGTGCAGAACTCCAAACTCCAGGTGTGGATTATTGTGAGTTGTGTTGTACTTTATACTTTTATGAATGTACACTCTGCCATTTTAAAACAATAGGATTACAAAATACTTTGTTTTGTAATATTATTTTTGTGTGTGTTTAAGATGGAGGAAAAGGAAATAACTCGTAGACTCACTAGTAGTTTCACCCATAACTTCTTCATGGCAGTCAAATAGATTTAAAGAACTGTGTTTAGTCAACCTGAACAATTTGATCAATTTATTTTCACTTACTGGTAGATTAAAAGGTTTTTCACTTTGACAAACTATATATCGCATTCTTTAATTCACTATCAAATTAGTCAATTTCTTTGATCACCAAATGATTCATTCAAAATTCTACCATTTTAACTTATGTTGGACAAATAATCTCTAACTATCTCTTTTTATATTGACAATTCCAGGAGGTTAAGGTCTATTTGAATGAAAATATTTCATTTTGTAATACAGTTTTGTTCAAGAATAGCTACACATATAAAGCCTAAGGAATGCGTCACTTAAAATTGCATTGGAATAATCTCACAATATCTTGAATACAAGTCTGCTGATCACATATTTACTAGCATAAACTTATATCACAGACCACTGCTTGGAAGAGAGATGACAGTAATTAAATTTCTATGTGCAGATTGTTGGGGTGTAGCTACCTACCTTTGTCGGTGAGGCAGTTGAGGGAACACAAACAGTTCTGGAAGGAGCTAGATGATAGTTTGAGACAGTTCCAATTAGCGCTAGAACAGTCTGAGGTGAGTTCGATAGTTCTGATTACATAATATACCAGTAATTTTCTGGTACAGGTACTAGCGTTGAGCTTATTGAAACAATACTTCCCAATCACTTCATCACCTAATTTGTAATTATTTCGGTTAAATCAAATATAGCTTAAAAATGACAGCTGGACGCAGGAATTGAAAGTGAAACCTTTGTCTTAAAGTGCCAATACTCTATTACTGGGCTATCCAGGAATCAATCCAGTGTCAGGGTAGTTCTTAACTTATAGTTTAAGACTGAGGTTGGTTCCCATGCACAGCTGTCTGTCATTTCTTTTAACTATGTTTAATTTAATTCAAAGTGCACGACTAGATCTGCAGCAAAGGTAATTTCCATATATTGTGATTTGTAACTATAAAACACATTATTAGTTGTTTTAATGTCTGTAAACATGTATGAAAAATATTTATAAGGGCCTCAATTAACATTATTGGATTGAACTATGGATGCAAAATAATTTAGTTATGTCTATGCACACTATGCAGAAATAGGGCTCTGCTAAAGTAAATTTCAAGTCCAGTTTTGTATTGTAATTTAAAAATTTTATTGCTTTACCTTTAGGGGTATGCAAAATCCAATTTTTTCAATTCAAAGCGAAGTCAAATCAAACAATATGAAATATTCCTGAAGCTGAATTGAAGTTTGTATATTGAAAGAAAAAAAAGTTGGATAAATATATTTATACTTTGCATAAATATATGTAAATTTAGGTATTAGATATAATTTACAAGATGCTTTAGTTCAAACATAATTATTAATATATTTTGTCCAAAAATGATATATTAAATCAACACAAAATGTAATTTAATTAGATTTTTTTAGATTTTTTTTTGTGCTAGCACTAATTTTTGATGGAAATAACATCTTTTTTTGCAAAGCTTTGTAATAAAATTGTTGAATCCAGAATTCTATTTTTGAATCGAAGTCAAAGGGAATGAATATTAGAAGTGAATTTGAAGTCTTTGAAGCTTCACACACAGACACCTCTAATGACTTCGTTGTATTCGTCTAACCAATTTCTTTCACATATCATCAAAAAATTACTTGTGAAATTAATTAAATATAAGGTTCTACTTTGTTTAATGTCAGTAAAATACTAGTCTTAAATTTTTTTTGAACGCTTTTCACAGAGCTTGGTTTGGAATTCTACTACGATATTTTAAATGTGGCTCTATCATGTACAAGTCTCTACAAAGCTCACTATAATCAGAAAGTCCCAGGTGCTAACAATAATTGCTTATTAAGTGGTTATATAATAAATATACATAAAAATAATATTTAAAAAAAATATCACAAACCAAAGATGATAGGAACGTTTGTACATGTCACTTGTAAAGCTACTACCTCTTATTTTGTATATTCTTGTTAGATAGTTCCTCTTTTAATATTGTTTAGGGAGCAGCACATTCACCCTCTTGTTCGACGAGAATGAACGAGTTCCATGAAGCCAAACCGCATGTGGCATTCAAGAGGTTGCTCCGGGTGTTTGCCAATAATGTTCTTTATAAAGGTAGTTAATGGGTACATACATATAACTTGATTTTATTACACATGGACATTTGGAACATCCTTTAGAAAATACAAGCATTGTTTGCAGTCAAAATTAATAAGATTATACTAGAGATTAAATCAAAGGCATAAAATTATGTATTTATGAAAGAGGAAACTTGGTGATGAATGTCTATAAATATGAAAATTGGCCTTATCTGAATCATAATTGAATCAATTGAAAAATGACACTAGGACACAGGAATTGAACTTAGGACCTTTTACGTTATGATTAGTATTATTTTATAGGAATTTGTAATAGCTATGAAAATGAGAGCAGATCACATGATATATGAATTCATGAAAATAGATTTTAAAATTTTTTCTAGCTGTTAGCTATGTCCATTTGTAAGAAAATTCGAGTATAATTTTTAATGTTGCACTGTTTTGTCATGCTGTGCGGGGGGTCCGGTGTTCAATCCTTGGTCCTGTCACAGATTTATCTGATTACCAAACCCTTCCTTCACCTCTGACAAGACATCTTGTGAATGTGGGGAATGCCAGGCCTCCACCGTGGTTCGGATCCCACGTTAAACTGTAGGTCCTCCATTTCGTCTCACAATCACCCTACCATTACACATTAGCGTAAGTGCGTACAACCCAAACGGGTAGTAAGACATAGTGATGGTGATGGTGATTAATAGTAAATAATGGTGGTGGTGGTGGTTTGCCATGAAATTGTATCTTCTGCTCATTGACTTGTTATTCAAATATATATTTTATATAGGGATGGGTCAAACCCACAGTTTTATGAATATTAATCTCAAATACAATCTTCATTTTACCTACAAATACCAACTCTCACCCTCGAACTTGAGTCTTGTTAAAAAATAATGGAAATGAGAAATATTAAATAATAAATTAACATAGAATTGGTATCTAAATGCTAATAATGATCATTCATTCATACATTCATTTTAGTGTCAAGTTAATGGTCTTGGGTTTGGTTGTTTGGAGATAATAAAATGCACCTGCATACTCTATATAGGGAATGGAAAAAATAAATTTAAGATCACATGTAAAAAACAGTTTTAGTTAAACAAACCAGGATTTAAACATTGACTTTTCCTCTCTCATCTCTTTTATAAATGGTGATCAGTGATCATGTTATGTATATCCTCAGACCACTATGTTGTTGCTGAATGTAAAAATAAATTTACATTACTACCCACAAACTTTCTTGCTTCTTTACCTAAAAATGGAGTAATTTACATAAAACTCAGATGATAAGTATAGCAAAATAATGGAAGTGTTAAAAAAACACTATGGGTAGAAACAGCATTAGACTTATTAAAAGACACTATTATAGAAACATATTGGGGGGAAAAAAAGATCCTGCTTCATCCAAGAGCAAGGCTCACCGCGCTATGTTGGTATGTAACGGGCTAACCAATTCAGCCTTGTACTGCCTAAATCTGCTGCACATAATCATTGCTCAAGAATATATGTATTGTAACCAATTATATATATATACAAATCTATTAATGTATATCGCCATGTGTTACATACCACGTCTCGGAAACATCATGGAACAAGAACGGCACCATCAGAAGTGTTGGCCGGGCTATGTGATTTTTCCAACGTAGAGGGATGTCTCCCCCTTTCTTTTCTTCCCATGATTCATTACGTTCAGCTACTATAAAGCTCCATGGTTTGCGGGGAACCAGACACAATTATACATCACCAGTCAAATAGTCACCATGTTCTGACATCTTTTCTTCCAGTCGACAGTACAGAACGTGTGATTGTGACGATGCTGTCGAGGAACAGACCGGACTGATGGAAGTAACAAACCATAACTTTGAACATTCAAATTTGTGGGGAGTAGGCGGTTCTATGGCCAGATTGTAGTTTTAGGGATAGAACTGTACCTGTCGAGAGTATTAGTCACTATCGTCTTATTTTTCCTGTTATTTAGGTTAGCCTTTTAAGGACATGGTTTACGTGCCGTGGAGTGAATTTACACTTCACATATTTTCTGCTTGGTCCTTAAGACCAGCATTTTGAATAGGTATGATTCCCACACCTTAGCCTGCCTGCTTGACCATGTTCTAGTCAGCAAGGCCTTCTGTTGGTAAAGAGGCTGTTTAGGTTGTTCCAGTTATACCTAGCTAGGTTTTAGTTTGCTCTTCTTAACCAGTTTGCGGTCTCAACTTGTGGGTCATTTCTGCCCATCTGGCATGGCTCGCGTTTTGTATGTTATTTAACTAGTAGTGTTCACCAGTTTGCGGTAATCAACTTGTGGATTATTTCTACCCATCTGGCATGGCTCACGTTTCACTTACCTTGATGTGTGTTAACCGTTGGGGGAGTTTGATGCCTTACTTATATATTGTTAACATTCTATGGTTATGTTTTTAATGTTTCTGGCTTAGACTAGTTGGTCGTGTGCCAGCCACAATACGTCAAGGCCTAGAACTCTAAATTGGAACTTTCCCTATATTAATAAATTGTTATATATTTTTGGCCGGTCCATGACCTGAGCTGACAGACAACAGTCTTGTGCCTATGTAACCTGACCTTTTATGATCTAGCCAGCTTACCTAGCACAAATTATCATCTCTTTTTATAGTAATGTTCATGCTAGGTTCAGGGTATGTGCCCTTTGGGTCTTTCTCATGTGTAGTAAATTGCTAGTCATTTGTTGCAACAAATTACCTGTTGCTACTTTATTGTATAGGATGTCTTGGCCTCTCGGTAATAAGGGAGGGCGAAAAATTGTTTAGTATAATTTTTATTATTGTTAATTTTTGCTAGCACAGCAATACCTGTTAAGAAGAGGACTGGAGTCACTCAAGTTAAGCATGAGCTTAACCTGTCTTACAAAATCATTGGCGCTTCACACCAAATTTTCTCTCCGAGAGTATTATTTATTCGGCTATCTGTTTAGTTAATTATCCTGGTCAACTTTATAGACTGTTTTGGGAAATATTGGATTGTGTTCTGATGTTACTCCTTGTATTTTCTCAGCCTTTGTTACATTAAACTTATTTGTTAATATGCATTTTTATCTTTTGCTTTCAAGTATCTCCTATTATGTCTATTCACCTTGTTTACGTAATCCGCATCTCTAGTGTTAACCAGAGTGCTGTTAAAAGTAGATTATGTTTAGTTGTTTAATTTAGATGTTCTGTCACCATTAGCTATGCACTAATTTTGATCTCAATTCTTAGTAATGTTAATTATGAAATCACTACAATAATTCACCCCCTTTGTAATAATTATTGGCTTTGGTGTTGTTCACTTTAGGTTTTTTTTAGTCTCCTTCACAAAATTGCAACTTTATATATCACCAAGAAGTAGTTTATTCTTTATATAAGTTTTTTAAATTTTGAGAGCCCACCCCCATTTTCCATCCTCCAATTATGGAGTTTATAATTTAAAGACTTTTCACATTATCTGTAATGTATTGTTTCTGTACATTATAAACTCCCTGTTTCCAAGACCTCCATTAAAAAAAAACATATTTACTTATAGCTCAAAAACTATTGGCTGTATACAAAATATATTTTATATACAAGGCTTTTTTTTAATCTTTGAGAGTTCTACAACTTTGCTGTGATAAGTTAGTTTGTATCTCAAAGTGTTATGAAGATACAATCAAAATTGGAGATACTCGCTTTTGTAAATTACCTTAAAAGTAATTTTCCTGGGACCCCCCACTGTGGCGTAGTTAGCTAACGCGCTTGTCGTGTTTAGCTCGACTGCTGAGGACGGGGAGATCGAGGTTCGAATCTCGGTCGGGTGAACTGAGGGTGGTTTTTCCTAAATGGTTTTCCACTCTCGCTCCACGCAAATGCGGGTTTACTTCCTCTAATTAAACCTTCCCAATTCCTAATCCATTAGAGTAATTAGTACTTAAAGCGTAGGCCTATAACCCGAACGGGTAGTAAGACACGGTGCTAAATATTATTATTATTATTATTATTATTATTATAATTTTCCTGGAAAAATGTGATGCACCATTTTGGTTACTATGTCACACTGTACTTAGATACATATTTTAATCAAAAATTGTTAAAGTCAATTTTGAGAAAATGGATGCTTTCTACTTTACCCTTGAGAAAACTGTCCTTAATTTTTCAGTATAATTCCAAATACCCCTCTGAAGAACCTTATAACAATCCTAGATACCAAGTTTTAGCCCGTTCGGTAAAATATTTTACGCTCAATTCTGAGATACATACACTGACAGATAAACATAGAGAAGGCATTGGGAAACCCACTTTTTTTGGTTCAGGGGCTCATGAAACGTCGCCATTAATCATAATCTCAAGTTGGATAAAAAAAATTACAATCATTATACTTACTCTTTTGTAAGAGATTGCGAGAAGGTTAAAAATAGTGTTTAGCTTGGCCATATTTTAAAATTATGGCTGGGATCCTTTACTCAATGAACACTTGAATCCTTATTGGTATATGGGATTAAAGGATTTGAGAAAATATAAGATTGAAAACTAAAAAAAAGAAAATAGTTTTAGAACTATAATAATATTTTGGTGAATCAGCTCAACACAATAATTGCAAAACAAACTAAACAACCAGAACCCAGGCCATTAATTTAACCCTTAATTGAATGTATAAATGTTATAGCAAAAAATATTAACATTTAGCTACTATTTTTATTTTATTTTATATGTATGAAAAAAGTGCATTGAGCAAAAGCGTTTAGTAATAAATAAAATGATATAATATTAGGAAAATGGTAGAGCACAAATAAAAGTAAAAACACTAACACATATTGTGAAGTGTGTGTAAATATGTTTTAGGGTTTTTACTTTTATTTGTGCTATACCATTTTCCTAATATTCTATCATTTTACTTACTACAAAATATTTTATTTTATAGTTCTAATTTTTTCTAAGGCTCTAATTCCAAATTTATGTTTAGTATGCAAAATTAAAATTTGAATTCTCAAAATAGTGGTTTCAACCCAACTCATATTAAAATTCATGGCTTAAAAAGCTTACATCCTTTTAACATTTACTAAAGTTAAAATTTTCTGTCTTTGTACCCTCATATGTGATTGTGTTTGTGTTTCAGACAGCGATGGTCCATCCTACCTGTATTATTTGTATATATATCTCAAATCTCTTTCATCACTACTGGTCCAGTTCCTCCCTGAAACTGGTGAGTGAGCCTTCAGGAAACTCTCGCTACAGATGAAAGTAAACATGTGACTGTCAACATGTGGAATTGTTGATTAAAATCACCACTCTCAAAAATTATTTTAGTTCATTGTTGTAAGGGGGCATTCAAATATTATGTAAGCACCTTGGGGGGAGGGGGTCAAGCTTTGCTTATTTTTGCTTTGCTAGCAAGGGGGTCAGAACTATGCTTACGTAAGATAGAAAAAGACGAGCAAAATTGTGGGAGGGAGCATTTCAGCCGCTTTGACTTGGGGCAGCAATGAAGATGCTGAGTGGCTAAACGAGGAATAGTTGGTGAATAATTGAAAGTGTTGGGACGTGGATTCAAGGGCCTTGGTCATCGGATTAAATGGAGCTTAGGGTGTTTTTTTATAAATATAATATTCATTTATTCACTAATAATACTTTTTTATAACTTCAATTAAAGGTAAATTAAAATTTTAAATATTTATAATGTTCTAACTTGTTATAATTTTACTTGTTCACTAAATTTAAATTCATTGTATACCAGTGTTAGTTATCATTTATTTTGAAATAATAGTTTAGACCTCTATGTTAATAATTATCAACAATAATTTTATAAATTGTATACATTTTTAAATTTTTTTTATCATCGCATCTTACTACCTAGAGACAAAATTGCATAAAAATTTTTTTGGCACGTCTTCAAG